>CM069591.1:41732903-41814896 GCA_035771175.1 Paratinospora sagittata
CGGACAGAGGTCCCTTGTGGGCTTCACACACGTTCACGGCTTGTCTGAATTCCACGTATCATTTCACTGCAGGAACAATGGGCTTCTGCCACGTAGAAAGTATGGCATTTTTTAATTTTTTTATAAAAAAAAGAAAACTTTAAAAAAATATATATATCTTTTGAGTATTAAGGCATTAAATTTGATTCTTAAAGATTCGTTTCCCAAAAGCGAAGTCGGAGTGCTGAGTCGGACGCCAGTGCGGATGCGTCAGACGGGACATGGTACAGCCATATTTTTGTTGCATGACAGCCTGTAACGCATGTGGCTTTTATAGTTGAAACTTGTAACCATCATTGTGGGTCCCACCTTGATCAACGGCCGTGATGTGATGTGATGTGCATGTTTGGTGGTACGGAGGATTCACTGAAAACAAAGCACCCGTGCATGTGGGACTTGAGCATTATAATTCTAAGCCCGCAAAAAAATATTATGCAGTGATATATTTTGAAATGTAATTATTACTTGAAAACTAATTTATTTTATTAATGAATTGCCAACGGCGGCCCCTTGTTTAAGGTTTAACATTCGGTAGGGTGAAACACTCTCCCCGACATCAGAACTTATAAGACAAATTTATAAATTATATAAACTATTGTCTTTGAAGGCAAGATCATTCTTATCAATTTATTAGTATATAATTAATGATCAAGTTTTTAATGGACAACACTTGACAAGTAGGGATATATATATATGGGAGCTTTTTATTTCTATAAATTGTACATAGATTTGTTAAAGTATATACTTAATAATTCTTTAGTATTGTTGAAGCGTCCCCCAAGGTTTGGGACCATACTTTCGTGCTCGTGCTCTTGTATATAAATATTTATAAACTTTTAATGAAAAACAACTGTTATATATATATATATATCACCTCTACTCTTAGAAATAAACTATGTTTGGCAAAGGCAAGAGAGCACGAGAACTTATTTTAAAGGGAAATGTCGGAAAGGAAAAGTTAGCCCACTTATGAAAGATATGAAGATACTTTGTTTTTTGAACAAACAAGCTTAATATTCACTAAGCAAAGATTCCTATCATCATGACTTACCTAGTAATGTTTAAAAATATACTGTTAGGAATCATACAACAAAATATCGGGGAAACATATTTGTGTAGTCGACTAGTGTTTAGAAAAATGTAATTCTAATTATAAAAAGTGTAACTATGTCTTTATGTTCATTAAATATGTATATCTAAACGTCTTTATACGTGTAATAAACAATCTATTGAATATAAAGATTATTTGTGAGATATATGTGTAGACCAAAATAATGGTCCTATATTGGTTATTATAAGCAAGTTCTTTGCATAAAATATAAGTTGAGCTCATCAGGGTATTGGCTCAATGATTTCGGAGGAGGGCGAAAGACTTTGACTAAAGTAAAGGTCTTGAGTTTAATTTCTTGATTAGCGAGATTAATTCCTTGACTTACCTAGACTGATGCATGGTGGGTGCGTGTAGGTCCCGGTGGACTAGTCTGACATTAGACATTAAGTGGATGGAATTGGGATATCACTGTCTCAAAAAAAAATAATTGAAATATCACTTTCATTAGTACTGAAGCCTTTTGAAGTAAAACTTGCACCACCATTAATTAAGAAGTGATTAAATTGGAGGGAACATATCATTATTAGTTGATGTCTAAGCCCACATAATAAATACTATCAAAGTTGATGGCTCGACCAAAACATTAATTAATGTGGTAATTGGGTCACAATTTGTTTCTTAGGACAACGTATAGTTTCTTTTTTTTAGCTAGAATAACATTTCATCTTTTAAATCCATCACATTGGTAAACAGCTTAAAATAAAATAAACAAAAATAAAAGTGGGATTAGCACTCATGTTCAAGTGGCAAAACCTTGGATTCCTCGTCACCACTTTTCTTCTTTACCTTCTTCTTTCACCTTCTTCCACAAAGCCATGACAGTGCCAATGGATGAATGAATGGATGGTTGGACGATAATAGCAAACTAGCTTAGCTAGCTCGCTACATATTGCAAGGGAGGAGGGGGGCACACGTGATCTTGAAAAAGTTATGGAAAAAGGAGTTGTGACCACTCGACGCTACGTTGTACCAAACAAAAAGTTGAGTCGTGACTCCAAAGAGAAACCAATGCATAATAATAAGAGAAAGAGTCTGATTGGGTCGAAAGTCGAAACAAATCTTTTAGAAAAGCAAAAGAGAAGTAGAGGAATGAAATGAAATCCTCCTCATCATCGACACAACATTTCAAAAAGTAGTCTTCTTCAACCGCTGAATATGTGGATTACACGCGTTATCACTTTGCTTCGTCGGTGCACGGTGCACTACTTCAAACGACTTGTTCAATACTACTTTTACTTCTTGCGTGCATTGCGCCACTTGTGTCTGATTTTTTCACCAATTAATACTTTTGATTTGTCATTTTCGTAATTTTACTGTTATATTTGAAAACTAGTTAAATGAATAAATAAAAATATATTTAGAGGAAATAAAAATATAAACTATGGGTGTTTATGGTACAGCTTGCTTATGCAAATTAAATTACTTACTAAAAATAAACTATATATTGAAAGTCTGTTTTTTGTTACAATATAAATACTTGTTAAATGATCACTTCAATATATAACAACACTTTGAAGCCCTTAACACTAAAAACTACTACAAATGATGACCACATGATATGATGGTCAAGAGTATTCCAATCATGTCGGTAATCAGAGATCAGATCCTCGTATAAAAGAATAGATGTTTTTTTGTAATGTGACGTAGGCCTATGAGCCCTTTGTTGTAAGCATACTCTTATAAATTGATGTTTCTATTAGTGGTTTCTTAGCTTCTATGCTCCTTTGGAGGGCTAGATGTGCCTAAGGCTCTAGCTTAGGTAATTGAAATAAAAAAAGCACTAAAAACTACTTATCCTTGATAGAAATTGCATTTAGCAATAAATATATCAAAAACTGTACTTTATATAAGGCAACTAAATCGCGTGCTATATTTGTAAGTTGGAGTACAGATTAATAAACATAAAGTAGGGTGTCCAACGAGATCAAATTTCCTTTCTTGCATACAAAAGATAGGAAATATTTACGATTTTTGTTAGATCAATATGATGAATTTTACATGTCAATAAATAGTTATAGTTTTTAACTCAACTTAATATAGTTCAACAAAGTTGTCTTTGTACACGAGTTGGCTACATAAATTGCTTTCTTTGTTCTCATCAGAAAAAATTATTTATAATAATAAAACGAAAATGTTTTTACGATCAAAAAATTATATATACGTGAAACCATATTCATGTTGATGTGATGTATGGTGAGTGAATGCTATTACTTTTTTTTTTCTTTTTCTTTTTGTTTCATCGCTGAGCGATACCCAGGTGGTGTCTTCATCTACTTTGTGACGAAACTAATCCATTTAGATTCGACTTAGGTTAGATCACAAAGGTACAAATGTCTCAATAGCAAATGATAACTCTATACACGAGGGACGTTTTGAACTCGCGACCTCACTGAAGGGGAGCGGATAAACCAACCAAATGTTGGTTTCTTTTTCCTCTTTTTATGATGTAGTGTTGTGATGTGAAACATTTTAGCATTTCTCGTAATTAAACTAGAAAAAAAAAAAAAAAACTGTCCAACTCACTATAACCGGTTTGAAGAATCCTTCTTCAAAGCTTTGTAATATCCGATGATATCTATAACTACCAATCGGCCTTGATTACGAAGCTATAGCTATATAATAACGATGCACCAATGAATCGAATTTTCCAAAAATAGCACGCACTCATCCGACCTTTTAGGTCCATGTGGGTCCGCGCCATGAACCAAATTACTAAATCGCGCGCACCAATTTTAATACTAAGTTGGCCGGACATATTAGGGTCAGTGCGTCGAAATGCATGTGTTGTGTACCACATAGGGTTTTTCTTTGTTCAATTTTATTTTATTTGTTTATAAAAGCCTATTGTCTCCCCACTTACATTAGTTATGTAAAGTAACATCAGCATTTTGTTATGCATTTTTGCCACTTTGAGTAGTGCAACCAATGAACTCTGATGTTGTACACTTATTTAAGATCAGTTTTGTCATTAGGCCAATGTCTATGTTCATTTACCTTTCTCAAATATATATATATATATATATATATATATATATATATTTTGCTCTTCGTTCATCTTATATAAGCAGGTAGGTGGATTAAAAGTGCTTTTCACTTACTTTTTTAAATTAATATATTTTTTTTTATGTCAGATTAGTAGCTACAACTTTTACTTAAACATAGGTTAAAAGCAGAATTCAAACTTTCAAAGAGCTATCGAGATCCACTCTCATTGATATGTGATTAACGATGAATAACAATGCACAACTCTTTGTGAATTAAAAAAAAAAACTTGTTAGTAATATTAATTATACTATTATAAAGGGATTTTTTGACAATTAACGGTGAAACTTTTTTACCACTGTCTCTTTCCAAAAGACCCTTCAACTTCTAAAAACTACAATATAAAAAATAATTAATTGTTTTTCTCTCGAATCAGTTACTTTTAAACTAATTATATATCTACATCAAATAACATAACGTTCTACACTACCTACTTAATATATTTTATTAAATAGATAAAATAATTGGTACCACCATCACATTCTAGTATAAGAATAATGATAAAGATTTGTTGATCTCTTAACTTAAATTCACATCGAGTAATTATATTTTTTTACAGTTAGATTAATATTTTTTTAATTAAAATATCACATATTAATAATAAAAATCTCCAAGATTGCGATTCACAATATATTCTCAATCTTCAAGACATTGATAATTTGTTCTAAGGAAAATGAACATCGATGGTTTATTGGTGCACTAATGGAAACAGTAACAAAGGGCAAATATGTAATTTCCACCACTCAAGCGCCAACTCCCCCAACGGTCACATTTAACCTGAAGTTGAAGCCCTCTTTTTGAACGAAACGTCGTGCAAAGTACGCGGTTTTATTTCTTGTTTCTATTTCGCGCTCAATTAGGGTTCAGAAGCCGAAAAAAAGTCGGTGAGCCCAGATCTCACTCGTCAACTTGCGTTCAACGGTAATCCGCAAGGTGAGTTCTACGCATTTTCCATCTACAATGGAAAAGGAGATCTATTGATTGAAACCCTAATTTGTTTCTTAGGTTCCAATTTTGCTTTCAGTGTTAAAGTTACTCTAAAGCGTATTTCCTAGGTTGAATGAAAATCTGAGATATCCAACTCTCAAATGCTGAAACTTGAAATAATCGTTATATAGAGATTTTTACTCTTCGGTTAAACCCTAACGTGTTGTTTTGATATTAGCAAATTGTTATGAGAGTTTGAGTGAATCCGGTATTTTGAACTTTCAAATTTATATGAATCGTTGATGAAAGTTATTCCAGAATCTCCGTTTTTTAACTTTCATATGGAAATTATTTCCAATGTTATTTCCAACACGTCAATCTCTCTTGGTCTCTCTCCAGTATCTATCGGTATTTGTTTCTGCAGATCTCACAACCTCCGTTTGTATCTCTTCTCTGCTTATGCCTTGCTATCCACCCTTATCTCTCCTGTCTATCTTTCGATCTGGTGTGTCAAATGAGCAATTTGAAAAGCAAAGAGGATGGAGAGTTGAGAAATAGAAGAGGAGAAAACCACCGCTCCGTCAATCATCATTAATAAAGCCTCCGTCCTTCTTCTTTTTTTCGGGTATTTCTCCTTCATTTGTTATTTTTTTTGTATTTTTAAATTCCTAATTTTTCTTTGAACGTGTAGTATTTTGATTTTTTAAAGGTATTCTACTCATTTAATGCTGTCCATAAATTGACCCCAGTTGAGTGAATCTGCTCCAGCTCTTTAGAAGTTACCTTCATCTCTTCAACTTTCTCTATCAGTTGTTAAAAGGGTCACCCTGTTTTTGTTCTTTACAGTCTAGCAACTAAAAAATCCTTTTTTTTTTTTTCTGCAGACAATTTGTTTGAGGAAAAGCTATAAAGAGTCAACATGTGCTGTTCTTTCCTCTGGGGATTGTTTAAGCCTTACAGTTGTGTATTTGGGCAAGTCGATCAAATATATATTTTGTTCCATTTTACTTTGTTCAGTCAAATTACCATCTTACTACTTTTTATTATTTTGTTTCTAGGACCATAAAATTTATGTAATAGATATGATTTCATATTTCAAACTCATAGATTAGTGTTTGCTATGTTTCAAGACCACTAAATTATTTGTTGGTTATTTCTCTCCACTTTTTCTTGTCTTTCTCTTCTTTAGCTTTGTCAATGTCTATTGAATCAGTGAAGTTCTTCTATTGAGTATTGATCGAACCAAACAAATCCACTGAGCAGTGAAGCTGGACAAGGGGATCAAATAAATAAAGTGAGCACTAATATTATTAGTGGACAAGGGGAAATCAGTAGTGAAGTTGGGTTTTTGCATATGTATACTAGGTGAAGGTGTTGATGCTTGAGGGACACCTGGATTTTGTTTGATGAAATGCATGAAAGAAGTTTATTATTTTTTTAAGTAATTTAATTTTTGAAGTAAATAATTTTATATATTCTCTTCTAAAAGGGTTCGATATAATCTTTTATTTTAATGATTAATTGCTGAGTTAATTATTGATATTTTGTTTTTACATAAAAATCAACCTTTTAATTATGAAAAAATTAACATAATAATGTAAGACTTACAGAAAAAAATTGTTATTCTAAGGGCATAATGTAATTTTTTTACATATATACTTAATAAATTTAAAATTATAATTAGATAACATTATTTTATGAATAAAATAACATTTTTATTTTATTTAAAATAAAGTAAAAACCTTGGTGGTGATAGTTTTACTGACCGCAATTGTTTATCAATGCAGGTGGTTTCTTCTGCATCACTAAGATGAATTTGATGCCATTTTCATCTGGGACACCTCCTCCCTGGTTGCCAATGTTACAGCCTGACCCATTAGTGACCAGTTCTTTTTGGGATAATGGAACTGTGCATACTCAGCTGAGAAATCTTCAACATACTATTGATGTTGCAAAAGCACTGTATGAGTTTATTACTGATGGACTTTTCTATTTTATCTTTTTGAGTCCTAGGATTATTATCATTTTTATCATAACTTTTATTGGGATTTTGATTCTTTTGTCTTTACATTTTTGGTAATAATTGAAAAAAAAAAAAAAAACAGGCAAAATGAACTACAAATGGTGCTTCAGAGTAAAGGCAGTAACAAGCATGTGGAGGAAGTAGCGAATGCTCCTTGTAATGATTCTATTTTGGGACTTTCTGAAGCAATGAAAGAGAGGAAGATTAGCATGGAAATGCAAGAACAGTTTTCCTTGGAAGCTGCAAATTCTGTGATTTCAACTCTGAAAAAACAGCTTGAGCCTTTTAATGTTCTTATGGACCAAACAAGTTCATGGGAAGAGAAGTCTGCTGCTATCAGGCTGGCAGATAAGATACAAAAATACAAACGTAACAAACGTTGGAGAAAGAGAAAGAGGATACATATTGCAGAAATGCTTGCTAAGGTTGTTTATATTTGGTTGTTGAACCAGCAATATTTTATTTTTCTCTCCCTTCCTCTTACATGTGGTGGAAGAAATTAGCCAAAACAAATATTAAGCTGTCACATTTTCTTTCATATTTGTTTGTCTTTCTATGTTCATTAGGAGCGTGAAAGGTTTGACCAAGCGGACCAGGAAGCTGATGAGTGGAGAGCCAGAGAGATTGCCAAGGATATTGCCAAGCGCAAGGTTTGAATGGTTCATTACATGAATTGTTATTTGGAATCCTTAGTAGTCTATAGAAAAATGGTCGGTTTGAAGGTAAGACTAAACAAACTCAGTTTGACATTAACCATGCGACTGTTGAAGGGGCCTCGGGGCAAGCTCTTGTTCGGATACTACCATCGATACAACAGAACTTGCCCCAAGCTCTACGGGATACCCTTTATTATACCCTTTCGGTGGAAGCATGCCACATGCTGAGTTGAATCTACACTATAACCTGAGCCCACAATCCCATACAAGATAAATGTCATCCGACGGGCAACTATTTAAATGAAACAAAAGTGTAGAATTCTTCTACAATGGTGCTAGTCGTGGAAATCTAGGTCCCGCTGGGGCTGGCTATGTGCTTAAGACAACTACAGGTCAGATCCTTGCAGAAGGTTCAGAGCATATAAGGTCAAAATACAACAGAACTGAAAGCTTTGTCATTGGGCATCCAAAAAGCCAAGGAGATTGGTATATGCGGAAGTCATTGAGGACTCCACACTCGTAACTAACTAAATGCTCTTGGAAAACCAAAACAATTTGATTCCAGTCAGAATAATGGAGTCTAGCTGACACACGAATCTATGGTGATCTACCCTTAATACCTAGATGGTTCAATGTTTGGGCGGACAATAAGACTTCCTTTATAGGTTTTCACATTCACTATAGCACAGTTTTTAGAAGGTTACAGCCTTAAAGGTTTTTGTTACATTTTTCAGCATAAAGGGCACAATCCGCACAACTAATTCTTTTGTACTTAAAAATGGCAGCAATAACAAGACAACTCAGTTATCCAAAAGACAAAGAAAAAACTAAAAAAGAAAAGAAAAAAAAAAGAAAACACAAAAACAACAATGGAAACTTCAAACCTTATCCAAATTATCTTGTTAAGGAATCTTTTTTGTGTCATTAGGTTCTATACAAAATTGCATTATAAAGGATAGGCATTGGTGCAACAGTAAGTTTGTTGCACTGTGACCTAGCAGTCTTGTGTTCTATTATGAGAACATCTTCTTTGCAATGGTAAGGTTGTATGCGTCAACCCTTCCCTAAACCCTGCTGGGGAAACCCTTGTCTTAATTGCATCATTTGATCATTTTCATCCTTAGCATTTTTGCCATTAAGCATGGCCTTTTTTTCACATTCATTCAATCATAACTCTTTCCCCTTTGTTTGATTACTATCTTCCTTTTCACTCAACTATCTCTTGCTTAGATTTCGTTAACACTGATGCATGCACATTTGTCTTTTATTGGCAACAGCTAATACAATACATTTTGTAAACTTGGATGCTCAATTTCTTCTTGGATGCACCAAAATAGTAAATTCATGATGTGTTTTTTTTTCCACTACCATTAGTAGTTTGGAACCTTGCAGAACTAAAATGCATTGTGGCAAATACTATGTCTTTTGTTTCCTTGTTAGGTTAATCTACATTATCTATGACATGAAATCATTTTTGTTTGAGAGGACAAAATATCATATGTAGTTCCTCATTTCTGGTTGTTGGTTTAATGTTTTATCTTAAGAAGATTCTTCATCACCAGCATTGCTCACAATTTCTAGAAAGAGAAAAGCCACTAAAAAACCTTAGCCTAAAATTGGTTCTGCCTGTAATACTGCAATATATGAAGTACTTGTTTAAAATTGATAATGTTTTAGCTTGAGATGGAAACTTCAGTATTTTTTTTATATGCTTTGCAAGCATTGCTTCTTTTCTGTGGTCTGGAAAAGATTTTTAAACCCAAGTGCTATTAGTATCTTGCATTTATTAAGTTGTGTTCAGTTTCCATCTTATTCAGGCTAAGATTAATTGAATTTTTGTGCATACAGATGGAAAAGATGAAGGAGATTGCAAAACTTAAGGCAGAGGAAGAAAAAAGGAAACTAGAATCTGAGGTGAGGATTGTGAGAAATGCATTGGTATATTCATGAAAACTAAGAATCTCTATAAACCATCATCATGTGCAATTGTCCAAATTTCTAGGATTTGCTAAACCAATCCTATGCTCTCATTCAATTCACTGCAGGTGATGAGTTGGGAAAGAATTTTCCTTTATATATATATTTTTCGATTGCACAGTATTTGATGTGTTCATATATTCTAGCACATGATTTTTTTTTTTTTGAGCAGAAATAAAGATAAAGTTTTATTATATAGTTTTTGAATTGTTACATATATAGTGTAATAAGATGCACCAAAGATGCACAAATCAATCAAAGTTAACTAACATGATACCCCTCCCTACCAACTATATTCTAGCACATGATTCATGTTTGTGATTACCAATTCTTGGACCAAGCTCAGTTGGGTTGGACTTGCATGTTAGTATGCCATTCTTTTTTTGCTTCCAGAATTTAGTTTCTCTTTGTTGATATTGATTTATGTGAACTTGCATTATTTTCTTCTACTACTGTCAAGTGTCTCTGTATCTGCTATATTTCTGAAATTTCTTCTGGATCCTCCCTGAAGAAAATAATTTCCACCAATTATGAAGTAGTTCTTTTTTTCATTGGTTTCTCTCCCTTAGTCTTTTGATTCTTCGCCTCTCTTTCAGTATTTAATGGAAATAATTTCGGCGGGTAATCTTAGCTTTCTTTGCTTCATTTAGTGAATACTGTTGTGGATGACTCAGATGTTCATGGGACTTCTGAAATTACCTTCACAAAATTTGTTGATGCTGAAAGACTATGTTACCATAGATCTTCCCAAGTTCAATCACTTGGAGATGTTTAAACTCCTATTGCTAGTTTGTCTCTAATTGGTAGTAAATAGCCATGTTGTGCTTGCTTATCCATGTATTTGTGCTTACATGTTAGATTTTATGCTATAGTCTTCATAAGTAATTCTTTTATCCGGGCTCCATAGCCACCAAACTGCATGGTTCTGTCGATCTATGGATTATGTTATTAGCTATTTTTGTTTTTTACCATGACTATCTTTGTGGTTAGAGTGCATGTTAAATATAATGTTGGAGTACTTTTATTTTTATTTTTCTTCTTCTTTTATTTATATTTGTCTTCGTGAAAAATTAAGTTAAAACTGAGGATCATATCCTCATGACATACTAGTTTAGTTGTTCCAGCAGTTGATGCTTGATTTTATCCCCTGAAAAATCTCCTTTATGAAATGTTCAGTGGTATGCATGCTCAAGAAAGTTTTGTTGATGTTAAATGTCATTTTTTGTCTTTTCTTGATAGATATTTTAGATGACTTTCCTAGCTTTGTCTATCTCTTATGAGAACTTCAAACTTTCAGCTTGAACTGGTTTTAGCTGTGGAGAAGTTGCAAGAATTACGCTCCATCAGAATCCAGAAACTGAAGAAACAAGGCAAGAATCTTTTATCCTTTTTTTCTCTCCTAGTGTGTTCCATGGGGGATTGCTGATGGGTGTTAGCACTGAATTCTCTAATGCTTCATCCAAAAGATGATGCAAGTTCCTATCCAATTTACTTTGTCATTCTAGTTTACATGGACTAAATCATATGGCCTATAAAAACATAATTTTTTTACTAACTCATGCGTTGGAGACTTCATGTCAATGGCCCAACCCGAGACTCCACCGCTGCCACCTGTCTGACATCAACTTGTTTATTATATGCAAGTTCTTCAAGACAAAATTCCATACAGTTGCTTCAAATTAATATTTTGGATGAATGTCGCCCTTAACTTCAAGAATAGTACATTGATGAAGTCAACCTAGTTCATACGATTTTGTTCTTTCTAGTTTGCTAAGAAGGGATAAATTTTCTACTCAAGGATATGTTGATCTGGATGATTTTTTGTTGATGTCACTCAACAATTTGACAGTTTCACCTTTCATGTGGTACTTTTGTGAGCCACACTGGGTCTTGCAATAAAGTCAGTTGTGTTCTGAATATCAGATTGCTTTTGCAAGGGAGTAATATATTCACATCCTAGTTCTTGAGTATAGGTGCCATCATGTTCTGCACCAAGTTATATTTACATTGAAATATACTTGATTACTTTCTCAGGCCATTTTCTCCCAGAAGAGGACGACAAGTTTCTTGAACGAGTTCAAGCTGCAGTTGAGGAAGAGGAGCGCCAAGCTGCAGCTGCTGCTGACACTGGTGCTGCCAAGGATGCTATTGCAATGGCAGAGGAATCTAGGAAAAGTATCAATAGCATTATGCCTGCTTCAAAAGATGTAAACAGTGGAATTACAGGGGATCAGACTAAGGACATAGAGACCGAGAATGGAAAATACTCTAGTGTAGCCACAGCCATGATACCTGAAAATCAATGCTTGGAGGGACAGGGTCATGGTGGAGCCTATGATACCCTTGCCAGCTTACCACTGGAATTCTACCACTATTACCATGGCAGCAATACAGATATGGGCACCCTTATTGAGGTAATATCAATTGCACCTGTATATCTTAATCCATTATACATCTCAAAATCGGACTCATGTTGATTTTTTTTTTTTTTTTTTCTTGTCTAGCTTTCAAGGCTTCATGTAGCTAGTCTCCATATTTCAGACATCACACACCACCCAAGTTCTGTGATTCATACTCGTGGCAATCAATTTCCTTGCGTTTCTGTTCTTTCATGTCTTTCATTTGATCACACTATGTTCACTTGCCAGTCAAGTGGATTATATGGTTGTTTCAGATTAGCATTTATATATGTGTTCTAGTGTTGTGGTTTGATTAAATAATCAGTGCATCGGTTGAGAAATGGAATTTGAAGTTAATAGAAATTCAAAGTTTCAAACTATGCTACCCTACCCTAGCCCACCCCAGTTATCCAAGAAGCAGTTGCCAACTTGCCACCATGAACACCTTATCAATGACTTCAGTGTGATTAACAGTGAGTAAAATCCCTATGGTAAACCTTCTCTGTTGGAGGATCAATAGAAGTAGCTTCAGTTGTTCATCTGAAGGTTATTGAGTATACATTGTAAAACTAGCATGGCATAAACCATTGTGTCTTTGCTCACCTATTTTTACAAAGATATCTAGCATTAAGTACTCTTATAGCCAGTATCGCAGGAAGTAGGACACAATGTGGAATATTAAATTAACATTATGAAAGTTGTGTTTAAGACACTGTAGACCATGTTCTATCTGGAAAAACATTTCCTTGTATTTTTTCATTATTTTCTAGTTTATTTGATACAATATTTTGCTTTAGTGTTCAAACATGGTTTTGAAAACTGACTCTACAAATCCTGGCAAAGCTGAGGTGTCAGGGTTAAATGCATATGTGGTTGTGTTGCCCCTTTTGCGGCCTCTTTTGCCTTGTCCCGTCTTCAATTTAATAGTTGAAGAAACATGCACATGTGATGCTTGAGTTCTATTAAGTCATGTTAAAAAAGGTTTTTCAAAATTTTCTTTGCAGGTCAGAAGAACATGGGATGCATATATAAGACCTGGTGGAAGGTTAGTTTATTGATCTCTTAATCTTTTTATAAAGAAGTAGACACTTCTAATTTTATGTTTTCCGCACCATTTCTTTGTTTAGATGCTGATACTTAAACCAAAATATGATATGTTGAAGTGTTCTCCTATTGTATTAAAAAAATTATAGATAGAGAGAAAGAGAAGTAAAACCTTTGTGGCTGATACAGCTAAATCATAATGTATATAAATTAGATTGTTGGCTGTTTTAACTTTCTTAAATTTGCTGTGTTTGGCACCACATACATGTGTGGGACACCAGAAGACGAGTCCACATCCTTGTTAAGTAGGTTGGTCTACAATCCAAGCAGATTGAAGTTTATATAAATTTCAGTTCAACAAGTTAGAGCTTGGATGCTTTTAACTTTTTATCTGATACATCTCTTTTAGTGGTTGGTTTATGGAGCTAGCCAAGACATCTTTTGAAAAAGTGATCTAATTTTTGACAATGAGAGGATGCTGGTATAAATTACAACCATTGAAGTTTTAATGTTCATTTCATTGTTGATGGTTATCTTTGATACAGATCATGGAAGAAAAACTCCCAAGTTATTGAAAAAGTCATGGATTAAATGCAACTTTCTCTGGGGAAAGAAAGAAATCCAAAAAAAGGGCCCAAAATATTACATGTCACAAAGATTAATGACTTTTTCCAGTCTTTCTAGAAACGTCACTAGATTTTATGTCATATTTGTTGAGTATTCTTTTTAAGGGGACGCAACACATTCCTAGTTTTTCTTTACCTTTTTCCTGCTTTTCCAACCTCCTTATGTTTTCGAAATTGTTGTTTGTTGAATTATTCATGGACCCGGATCATGTGATTATAATTCATCGGTCTCTATTTTTGTGTGCTGAAGAATATGTTTGCTAGGGAAGTACTTAAAAAGTAGCTTGCAGCAGGCCTCTTTATTTAAGTGGATTTTGATGCTAGCTTTTGCAGTAATGAATAACCAGGTAAAAGACAAGTACTTCATGCTAGTTTGGAATTAGGATTACCTTTCAACTTTAATTAAGAATCCATGTGTTTAAGATGCAATACTTGAGGTATTCTTTAGACCACTTTTTTTTTGGTTGAAAATCTCTTCTGTAATTTATCAATGAACTCTGGCTTCTAGGTATATTCTCCATCTTAGCATACTCAATTTATAAATTTATGTTATGTTTTCCTATTCTCAAAAAACAAAGTCATATTATGTTTTCCTTTTAGTGTATGATCTGGATTTTATAGTTTATCCTGGCTGTAAACCTCTCATTTTGATAAATTTAAACATTTTCTATTTTTATGCTTTATTTGAGTGCAGCCGAATACCTGGGCACTGGGTTCAGCCACCGCCTCCTGCAGATGAGGTATGGGCATCCTACCTACAAGAGCCCAAACAAAGCCAATTACAGGGAACAACTCATTTGTAGGTTTTCTAGCTTGTGAAAGCTCTTGAAATTTTTGTTATAAGATGATCAACTTCCATAGAAATAGAGGCTTTATTACTTCTTGAACACAAATGTTTTATATGTTGTTCAAACACCAAGAATACTGGAACACCTATCTGGTTCTTGCCCAAACAGGTGTGCTTATTTTTCCATTATGTTGCTTGCGAGCTTCTGTAAATTTTGACAATAAAAGCCCACAAGAAAAGGAAGTTGATCTGGTGTAAAAGTGTGATTTTCCCTTGTTAAAGTAGAAGTTTTTTTGCAGCATTGTATTTGGAGCCAGACAAATTAGATTTCCCATATAGTTTCCTTTCTTTTTTTTTTTTTTTTTTTTTTAAAAAAAAAAAAATTTCTTTTGAAAAAGTAATTTCCATCATAATTCATAAATAGTTTCGGAGAATCAAATTATAAATTCGTTCCTTCAGGTATGAATAATATATATTTTTTGTATTATTTCTAGGCCAGTTTAAAAACAGTTGGATTTTCTGAACTATATTTTTATACAAAATTAATAGACACTTTTTTTCATGTATTATTAATTTCAATAGAAGTGCATGCCCATTAAAATATACATAACATAGTATTTTGGTTTATTTCGAATGCATTAAGAATTATATGAGAATCAGATCATTTACAACACAATGTGGAAGTAATATCAAAATGAGATGAGGTCATTGCACCAGGGAATTGTCAAAGTTATACCCTTTTACTATGATTATTTTGTCTAATTAATATAATTCCACTCCTTACCAATAAGTCAGGATGGCCGAGTGGTCTAAGGCGCCAGACTCAAGTTCTGGTCTTCGTGAGAAGGCGTGGGTTCAAATCCCACTTCTGACAGTTTACTGTTTTTTTTATTCTTACACCCATCTTTATTTCTTTGTTGAAGGCTGAGACAAAACATAAGAAAAAAAGAGTTCCACTAGAGGAAGAAGTTAATAGAATTTAAATGCAGTTTTTTGCTTTTGAAACAAAGATGCCATGAAAACTTGTTTGATTAGGTTGTTTTTGAAAACATTTTCTAAATGCATCTTTAAGATTTGTGAAGAAAACAAGTTGTTCTCCTTATTTTCAGGAAAAAGTACTTAAAAAACAGTTTTTAAAAAGTGTGTTTTGAAAAATTATTTTTAAATGCTGAACCAAACAGGCAATGCTGTGAATCAACAAATTTGTCAATCAAGCAATGCTTTATTTGCACATCAACATTAACAGCACACTCTGAATTTCATCTTGGAAATTTGGCAAAGCCAACAAGCTCTGAAATGAGAAGCACCACTCGCCATGGATAACTTTTTTTTGTAATTTTTCTTGAACACCTTACTTTATCATCGGCGTCTTAATATGTTCACAGACACAGCAAATATTTTCTTATGTGTTGCCATTGCCATGTTAGTTCCAACAATGACGAAATGAATTAGTAGTTGCGACGACAAGCGCAAGCAACAAGATTTTGGTCCCCCCTTCTCCATACTCAACATAGCCAAGATAATCTTACTAGAACACAAAAAGAAATGAAACAACATAGTAGTGGTAGTAGTAATATGCTTGATCCTAGAAGATCCAAGAAATAAAACAAATGAAAATGAATAGAAACAGAGAAGCAATAGCATCAATGTTTTTGTCATGTCTCAAAGGCACGTTTTGTCCATGTCTCCATGTGACCAAACACCTTGAACCCTGCCTTATCATCCTCACAAGTGCTCCTTTAAGTTAGCCATTTGTGGGCCAGTTTTGTTTTGTTTTGTATTTTGAGATTAAAAAATATATATATATATATATATATATATATATATATATATATATATATATATATATATATATATATATATATTTGGTCAGTTCAGAGGGACTTGAATAGATCAGGACATTTATGGCCAGCAACCAAAACACAACTTGAAAGGATTACAAGCAAGACTTTCTCTTCTGGTAGTCCTATAAATAATAATTGTGTCTCATATAAAAAGAAAATTACAAAAAGAGAAGGGGTAGAGGGCTGTTGAAAGAATGTTAGAGCTCATGGCAGAGTGGTTTTTTTTTTTTTTTTTCTTTCTTTCTCTTTTTTAATCTATCTTCTTTGTAAGTGATGTTTTTAATTTATTTATCTCACTCTTTTAATTTATTATTATGAATCAGTGATTCATTTCTACTTTATCATCATTCTCACATGGTTGATTCTATTGTGATATCATGATCTTTAAAATGGCAAAAGAAAAAGAAAAAGATACTGTTAAAATTAACATTTTTATAAGAAAAATTAATAATTAATTAATTATACTTTAATTAAAATATTGTAGAATTATGAATGTTTTAGACCAAAAACAAAAAACAAAATAAACAAATGAGGGTACCTGTACAACATGATTCATTTTTTTTTTCTTTTTTCTTTATGACAAGAAATAATATATGTATTGATATAATAATATTTACAAGCAAAATCCTGTACAACATGATTCACATGAATGAATTTTCAACAGAAGGTTTTTGCATCTTTTCCCTAGTTTTTGGATATTACTATTATACATGAGAGAGAGTGAGAGAGAGCATAACTTGCAAACAACAGAAATAAGCTAATATTTTTGGAGGCGCCCTCGTTGGGAGAGGTCTATCATTCCGCTTCTGCCTTGAACGAGAATTAGTCTCACACACTTCAGGTGTAGAGATATCTCGTGGGAAACCAAAAAAGAAAAAAATAATTAAGCTAATATGATACCATACAAAGCTTGCTTGGGACTTGTGTTTAAAAGGGTTATATAGAATAACTCACTCTTTGGCAACAGATGTTTTGAGAGCAAATTATGAAAAGAGAAATTCCAACAATCAAAGATTTCACTAACCACATTGAGACAATATTAAGTCTACAAAAGGGTAGCCAAAAATTTCTGTTGTCAAACCAAAAGAATGTGCTACAAATAATGCAAAGGCAATATAATTGGATACATAACTAGAACAGGCTTAATTGTATTGACATAGAGAAAGTCTCATTCAGTACAGAAGATGTTCTCCTTTATACTCTTGTATACCTTACCCTTGAAGAACAAAGAAAAGAAATAGAAAAGAAAAAACAAGGAAAATTATAAAATAAATCATCTATTGTCTTCTGCTTGGACCATAATTCTCATTTGTTCCCTTAGAAAACAAGTAAAAGAGAAATGCCAAAAATTCACAAAATTATTCACAAATTTCCCTTCTTCTTCTTCTTCTTCCCCTGAATCAATCTTCATTTATTTTCCCTGAAGCAACAACCAAAAAATAAACAGATAAATTGTCAAACTCAACCATTAATAAAAAAACAACATTATAACTCTGTGAAAGTACCCATGATTGTTTGCAGTAGATTATAGCCTCCAGAACAGAATTCTCATTAACAGACCTATCACCACCACCACAAGAATAAACCGAAGTTTGATCAAACTTGCCCTTGTGGATGCTTTTGCAGCTCGTTCCGCCATTAATAGCGCAGCAAGTGGACGGATGAAGACGACCCAGATACTGCCTTAAGAATCTAACACAAAATCTCAAACACCCTTTTCTGCATTTAAGATTAACAGAAGGATTAGTACTAGTTTGAAGCATTACAGAATCTGATAAAACCGGCGACGACGACGATGATGATAATGATGGAACAGTAAAGAGGCCATTGGAGAACAAATCATCAGCATGAGACACATGGTCGAGATGGTATTGGGTGGTTGGGAAATTGAAGTTTTGGGCATCTGAATCTTCAGAACTACTGAATTCATTTGAAGATGAAGAAGAAGAAGAAGATGTGATGATCTTCATAGATGATGCTTCGTTCGAGGAGGCATCAACAAGGTAGGCTCTGAAAGATCCGTCTTGGGATTCTCGAATGAACAATCTACGAGAGAAGCACTCGGTTGAGAGGGCCTGCGAATCATCATCCATGGCCGCAAGTTTCACGAGGTACAGAGGAGAAGAAGAAGAGGGAATTTTACTAAAGAAGCGAACGTTTAAAAAGAGAAGGAAATAAAAAGATTTGTCAGTGAGAGAAGCTTCTCTTCACGGTGATTGGAAGTATGGAAAGAGGCGAATGAAGTTACATAATTGCCCTTGATACTGGATTTTTTTAAAAAAATTTAATATGATGGTTTAATTGAAATTGCTTAAATTGCTTAAAACCGTTTCGCAGGTGATATAGATACAATTTTCTATATCTAAAAATTTTAAAAAGTCAAAAATTTGTTTAGTTAAAAAAATTTCAAAAACAATTTTTGACCTTTTTGTTATAAAAAAAAAGGTTGTTTTTAAAAGACGATAAAACATCATTTTTAAAATTTTTACCAAACACTCTAAAATTTTGTAATAATTTTTTTTTCTTTTCAGTGGGCTTTATATATATATATAGAGAGAGAGAGAGAGAGAGGGAGAGAGAGAGAGAGAGAAAAGGGCTTAGTATAGGAAAAACTAATGTATGTTTTATTGATTTTTTATTTTATTTTATTGGAGGGTGATGTTGGCATGATAAAAGATGTATTTGGAATAAGGGTTAGGCAAATCTATTCATGATTTTATCATAACATATAGGAATTATATAACTTGTTGATCTTCAATTTTCCTTTTTCTCTCTTTTAGGTAGGGAGTTGAAAAAAAAAAAAAAAAGAAGGAAAAAATTGCTAAATTATTGCTGTTAAAGGCAATTAGAACCATAATAGACAAGTACACTCTAATAAAAGAGAACTGAAGTTTAATCAAGGTGGTCAAAGATATCAAATCAAATCAAGCTGCGACTGTGATAACCATTTTTTGGTCTACCTTAAAAGTTAAAACCTTCTACAAGCAATAGATAAAAAGTGGTGATGAACAATAAGGTTTAAAAATTTTAGAAACTAGATTATCTTGAGCTCCCAAGATATGAAAAAAAGCTGTACCAACCATGACAAAGATGTCTAGACGCCACTAGTCTCACCCCCCATGAAACATACATTTTCAATCAATAGAAATCATCAGTCTCTAAGAAACTCAAAGTTTGAACTTGATAGTTGAAATCAGTTCAGAAGAGCTGGGCAAAAACAAGCTTCATAAATAAGATGCAATTTACAACTAACAAGGACCAATGATTGATTCCTAGTATACAAAATATTATAACAAGAGTACAAAATGAGAACATCTATTTCATCAAATCTAAGAATACAAAACCATTCCATAAGCTATGCAATAGCATTGATGCCAAAAGGTTTCTTGATCTAGTGAAGACGGCGCCCATAACCACACCAAGGAATATAAGAGGCAGCATTCTTTGTGCATTGAAGTGAGCTAGAGCAAAGATCACTGAACTCACCAGGATTGAACACCAAACAGGCATGTACCTTGTCAAGGAAGGAAGAAGGAACCCACGGAAAACAATCTCTTCCCAAACAGGAGCACATACCGAGACAACTATGGCATAAAGGGCCATTGCCACTGGGTCTCGCGCCACAATTGACTGCTCCACGCTTGAGACCGTAATAGGTGCAGAGGGCAAGTGGGGCACAAGGTTAAGGTTCACCTGGGAGAGCCGGTTCACAAGAGGGAACATGAGACACCCCAAGCCTACATCAAATTGCCAATTACCTCTCAAACTGAACTTGAACCAGTCAGATGGGAGGGGGCGAAATTTGGCAAGGCAGCGATGCAGGATTGCGATTCCTGCAAGGCCTTCGGCTACATCTGTCAAGAGGCTGTATAGGGCCTGGCCCCGGTATGTTAATGACTCCTTGCTGAAGCCTGCTGCATGTGCTAAGAATGGAATTATCCAAGATCCAACAAACCAGAATGAAGCAATCCAAAGGAGCATAACCTGCAGTTCGAATATTCGTTTATCACATCAAAATGAAACTGAAGCGCAACAATGCGCCATAATAAATCAACGGACATGAAGCACTGATTATATTCAATCAAGACCAGAAAGGCAATAAAATGCGAATTCAGTTTATTTGATCTTGAAGGAAGTCCATCTGTAATCCATGAGCTTGCAAAGTCCAGTAAAAAGATACACTCAATGTTTCTATTGCCAACAACAAAATAGACTAAAGTTCATATTTAGTGAGTGAATTTAGTTCAGCATTCTAATTAACAAATAATGATATGAGAATCAGTAACATTATTTCTGACTGATTATCCCCAAAAGGGAAGAAAAAAGAGGAACGCCCATGCAATAGGCAAGCCGGTCAAATCCACTAATACCAAGGACGGGTGAATTCAACGGTTGAGGTTTCTCCTTTGTGACCTATCACATGTTCAAATCTAGGAACAACCTCTTCAATGTAGAGAAAAGGCTATGTACATTCTCCCTTGCCCAAACCCTACAATGGTGGGAGCGTCATACACTAGTTACACCCTTCTACTAGGGCGAGAACCTTAAGGCAATCAAATGGCATAACACAATTTATGTAGAATGTCCCAAGTACTTGGGATAAGGTTATTTGTTGCTACCGTGACTCAACTTAACTCAACTAAGTCTTTTCTCAACTACATGCGGTCGGCTACTACAATTATTGTAAATAGAAAATACTTACTTGTAAAATTGTTTCTGCCGTCCATGGAACAGTCCAAGCTTTCCAAGGTATCCTGAAAGCTTCATTTGCTGCCTGAAACGATAAAATCTACAATGAATACTAATATTGACTTTGCAAGTCATGGCTACAATCAATATTATTAGCAATATATGTATATAACATGACTAAAATTTCATATGTTGGATTGGTTGACTTCAATTAGATTCAAAGTGGCAATGAGTAACAGATTATATGGAACTATAAGCCCTGTTTAATAGTCACGTTTTTTCAACAAATAATAGGGAATGACCAATAGAAAAAGAAATATCTCAAGTAAAGACCATTTTGACTATGGGAAACATCAAACAAGTCAAAGTATTAAAAAGAAAAAAAATAAAAGGACGATGCAAAGACAGCCTTAAGACCAAATTTACAAGGTGGCTAGAATAAATATTGTCCATCAAATATACTATTTCATAACTTCTCTTTTAATGGTACTTTTAGACCAAAAAAAAGAGAGAGTACCCAATGCATAGGTTCCAACCATTGTGGGGTTTGAGAAAGAGACGACGTATACAACCTTACCTCCATATTAGAGAGGTTTTTCTAGGTTCGAACTCATGTGTCTAGGTCACAATGGGGAAACCTCAACCATTAGTGGTACTTCTATGGTAATATAATTCATAACAAGATTCATTTCATGATTTCACTAAGCTCCATCAATCATAACACAACAATACTTTCCGACATTATTTTATCATATGGCACAGAGAATGCCACATCCACTTTAATTATTTATACTTTGATAGCATAATTATCCTTTACAGCTTTGATTGCACTAAGCATATTTGTATACCTTTACATACAATTGGCCCCGTGCCTCGAAAGAGGAGGGTTATGCTAAGTAATTGGCGATCAACTTAAAATTTTATTAGATCAAGTGATCAACTAGGACAATCTACTTAATCAGACTACGCGAAGGATTAGGTCAACTTAGCTCTTGATAAAGCATAGTAGAAGTAGATTTATGTAGCTGATCTCATGTAATAAGGAAAAAACTTAGTTGAATTGAGTTGATTTGAGCTGAGCAAAACCACCTTTTTTCTCTCTCCTTAGGCAATAAAACTAAGATATAAGAAATGATCACTTAGATTTATTGACAATTATTTCTTAAGAATACTCTCTTTCCCATATGGCACTTCTCTACGTGGATGATGCATCATATTTAAAAATTCACCTAGTCTAGGATTGAGTAGGAAAAAATCAACACAATTCATTCAGCATACCTAATTACTTTTTCCAGGTCAAATCTACAGCTGACTCATGCGCTAATTATGACCAGAAAATATTTGAATTTGTTGGGTGCATCTCTAGTCCAATTGGAAATATATGTGTTCCCACAAAACCATAAATGAAAGTATGGAAAAAAGGAACAAAAAAAAAAAAAAAAAAGAAGCTATAACAGTAGCTTACCTCCCGTGAACTCGAAATCAAATCCTTTTTCACATTACATGATTGATCTAATTCTGGTTCGTTCAATTCCAAAGGTACCCTATCTTCTATCAACTCAACCTCAGTAATGTCCGAAGAAGACTCCTCATGCCTAAAACACGAAACTTTACACCTCTACAAGATAAATACAGAAATCTATAAGTAATCTTTCTTCCAATCATAAACATATACAGCAAGCAATACCTTCCATGGAAACGGAAACAAAAAAAACTCGAATTAATGAAAAGAAAAACCGTAATTGATCCCACTTAATCCTACATAACTATCTCCAAATCCCAAAGAGCTAAGAATTAATAGAAAATTTTCTTAAATTAGCAGTCAAATCACTTCTCTAACCTTCTTGGAAGATCTTGAATGCGATTCAACGAGGCGTAAGCATCTATTAAGCGCCCATGCCCCACTGGCTTGCTTCGAAACCCTAACCCTAGAAGTTGGAGGCAGAAGAAACGAGGGATTTCGAGTAACACAAGGACAGCAAGAGCTCAACATGAGGCCAAACCGGATTTGCACCAATCCGGCAAAGAAAAAACCCTAATTTTCCGCATTCAGATTGAGCCAAAAAAAAAACCCTAGAATTCAACAACAGAACCAAAATTAAATTAAAACCCTAACAACAAAAGAACCCTCAATTTTTATTTATTTATTATTCTTCACAATTCTCTCTACTTCACTTCCAAGCCTCAAATCTAGCAAACTTGAGCTCCTTAGCTCATCTGTAAGTAAAATAAAATAAAAGAACAGAAAGAAAACGCTTTTTTCGCATTAGAGCTTCCCAAACGATGCCTTACAGGAGATGGCTCGACAAGGTAAGTAACGTAGAGCCCACATCGTTTGACACGGAGACTAGACGAGCCCGAATTGATTCGCTTTGGTCCAAGCCGATGTTGACTCGTGCGACTCTTGCAGATAATTTGGGCTTTCTTGTCCAAACATGTTTTAAAAACACATTTTTTAAATATAATTTATTCATACTATAGTTGTTACATTATCATGAATTATGCATCAATACCTTGATTTGAAACAATATGGAACGTGTAACATGAGTATTTTAAGATCTTTTGTTTGTAGTGGGCAAAAAAAAAAAAAAACTTTTGTTTATTATTTTTAGTTTTTTTTTTTTGGTACTAATTTTTCTGCACCTGACAAGTATCCTCCTCTTAAGAGGGATGGATAAAGGCTCGCTTAAATTTATAATGAGTTTCTCAACTGCACTTCATAGTTTACTCTCCGAATCAATAAACCAAGCCCTTATTGGTCATTATTTTTAGTTTTTTACCTCCATGTCTGATAGTACTGTTACAGTTATTAAACACTTAATTTTTTAAATTTTCACCTTCACGTGTAATAGAACTGTGATAGTTATGTAAAGGTTGCATATTGGTTTGCACTCATGAAGATCTATAAAAATTTGTTAGCAATCACTTGATTAAAATCTAAAGTATGTGCAATGACACATGCATAAAATTTATAACCAAAAAAAAAAGTCCTTATTAATAAATAAGAGAAACAAATACATGTTTGGGAGTAGGCTTGGACACGAGACATCCAAACTAACAAAAAAAATGAAGAAACCATTTGACTTGTATAAGAATATTGCTAATAATTAGTTTGTTTAATTCCCAACCTCACTAATTCTTATTTCAACTTTGATATACCACTAGATAGGAGGCTTGAATCTCATCTAGTGTCAATTTTGTTGGCAACTTATATTAATCACCTCTAAGCCCAAGTACAAGGTTTTACTTAAAAAAATGATATTTCAACTTATATTTCATGATAAACTTGTTTACATTTCATGTTATTTTGGTCCATACATGCATATCTAACAGCTTGATCTTTTCATAAGAAATTAATAACAAATATGTTTCAATTAGGAGAGGCCAACAATTATTTGGGTCGGTGCCTTGGTAGTCATCCCACCTCTTGTCACAATGGTGATCAGGGTTCAAGTTTTATTAATAATGAGGCCAGTCCTATTTTGTTGTGAGGGTTTATAAAACCTCATGTCTTGTGGGTCTTTGCCTTTTAGTATGTAGGGCCATATGCCTCAAAGCATTCTTGATTCCTAAACAAGAATACTTTTTTTATTATTTTATTTTAGAATTAAATTTTTTTTTTCTCTTATAAAATTTAATGATATATAGCTTTTTAATAAGAAAATGAAGTATACTAAAAAAATATAATTTTATTGCTTTGAAGACATAGAAAATAATAATGTATAATGGCCATGTTTGAAAGCACTTTTTTCAAACACAAAAACAAGGGGAGGGAGTTTCACAAGAAAACTGAAAAATTGTGTTTGAAATGTAAATGCATACGTCCCGAACGCTCAAAAATTGTGTTTGCTAAAATTGCCTGCCGCAAGGTGATCCAGACAAGGCCAATGTACATCTCTTTGATATTAAAATATAAAATGAAAAATGCTGTTTAGCTTGGGAATTACACACCACATACCACATACCACATACGACAAATCTAATGTGACATTAGCCTCATAAGATTTGTAGCATTTATTACTACACAGTTGTTAACTAGTTAAGATAACTAACAAGAATAGGTCTTAACCATTAAATGGCTCAACACATTGTAGCATTAGCCACATAAGATTTGTAGCATTTATTACTACAATAAATACTACACAAATGTTAACCTAGGTTAAGATAACTAACAAGGATAGGTCTTAATCATTAAATGCCTCAACCCAATTCTTTATGTTATTTGTTTTGGTTATTTGAGTAATTTTGTATAAGGGTGACCCATCAAATACAATTTCTTTACCCACATTATTGAAAATTTATTAGGTACATGGGTAGAATGAATCTATTTGATAGATATATTTACAAGCTCCCTTGTATAATTATATATAGGTAAAAGTTCATATGTAAAAACAAGAGCAAGATTGCTTATTTCAGGACATAATGAGCTGAGAGTAGGGTACATTTTGACTAACCATGGTTAACAAGAGCAAGATTACTTATTTCAGGACAAAATTTTTAAATGACTTTGAAGCTTCCACGTCATACTTGTGGCAAATTGTGTAACATTTTTAATCCATTGGGCACTTCTCAATAAATAATATTTCTTAAGTAATGCTATATGGTTTAAAAATTAAACATCAATTTCCACAAATCTGATGTGGCACATGTGAAAGTATTTAATGAAGAAGAGTGTTATTTATATATATTTTTAATATCTATTTTTAACACATAACCTATTAAATACAATAGATATCTTCGAATCATATATTAATACATAATTCAAGCACATCCAACATACACTACAAGGATGAGGGTTAAAGTCATGTACACTTATCAAAACTAAAAATATTATCTATTATTTTTTATTCTTTATTTATTTATTTTTCATTTATGAGTAAGAAAATATCCTTTGAATTATAAAAAAAAAAAAAAAATTCCTCATTCTTTTATCTTATATAATTCATTTTCTTTTATTTATCTTATTCATTGTTTTTATTTTATATTATTTTTTAATTTTTCCTTTCTGTTGAGACTATGAAACCTCTTAACAATTATATTTACTATTGTCAAATAAAATTATCATTTACTTATCCATGAATTTTGACTTCATTATTTATTTAAAAGGATATTTCCTAGCTACCCAAAAAGAAAAAAAAAATAAAGAAACTAAAATTTTATGATTAAAGGTAGATAATAACCTCAAAATTAAAGAAATAAAAGAATAAAAAATATTTAATTCAAAGGGTATTTTCTCATCCATAAATAAAAATTAAAAAAATAATAATCAATATTTTATTTTTAAATAGTTTAAGGCAAAATTTCATTATAAGAAAATGATAAGTGTATATAATTTTAGTATACATCCTTATAGTATATGTTAGATGTCCACCAATCATGTATTAATGCATGATTGAGTACATCTAAAATACTTGATGGTTTATATGATTTTTTTTTGGAAAGAAAAAGAGGGGGAATACCCAGCAAGAACAATTAGTACACTACATCTTGAGCTCTCCTAGGCCAAGTAACCCTAGTTGCATCTTCTCTCAAAATATTAAATAACCCACGGGAAGGGGAAGACAGGATACACATTCCCCGCATCTTCCCTTGACAATTCCAGATCATAAAATCCATAAAAACAAGATAAAATAGGCTACCACCTCTACCGAAGACCAAAAAATTGACAAGCACGACTTTAAGAGGAGAACCCTCCATCAACAATATCCATCCTCCCAAGCGATTCATCTTTGTCCCTAGGAGCTTCGTTATGCACCCCCACCAGATTAGTTTTTGTTCCACCAAGTTCCCGCCCACCAATAGGAGGATCTTGATGATGTTCTGGTATCAAATTAATTATAGGATGAATACCCTCCATGTTCTCAACCTGATGCTGGGGATGAGAGACCACCGATCGAGAAATCAGCTGACCTCTATTAGACCCACGCACCACAATATGTTCCTCCGCAGCGGCAGCTTGCTTGGACTGAGAAGAGAGAGAAGTGATGTCACGATTCAGTAAATTCTTCTTTATTCGAACCGCATTGCTGGTCTCTACAGCCACTTGAGTGCTTGGGCCATTATCCACTTCCTTAGTATTTATTTGCATATTGGGCCTTCTCCCTTTACTCTTGACATATTCATTAAGTGATATCCCTGAGCCCATGTGCACGCCAATATCCTTATCAAGATGCGACCCATCTCGTTGATCACTATCAATATTTTCCTCAGGATTATCCTCAACCGCTAATGTAGCATACCGAGAAATATGTTGCTGAAAACTAGCATTTTGTTTAGCACCAATCAGTGGCATATCCCGAGGATCACGTCCAGCTCTCCCACTATTTCCATTTTCAGTTTTGGTCATACCTCTACGAGATCTTCTAGAGGCCAACATCCATGGCCCATAACTTTCGGTTATTTCCTGATTCACCGGAAGCTCAGCCGGCCTAGCTTGAACTCCGACCACATCTCTAACATCTCCAGCCAGCACTTCCGCCGGTCCACCTTGATGAGGCGTCTCTTGGCCCTCATTCTTTGGACAACCCTTGATGGTTTATATGATGAAAAGGGGGGCTAATGTATATATATAAATGCTTTCACACTACTTAATTAATTAAGAACCCAACGCATCATTCTAGGGTTCCTATAATTAAATGACAAATAAGATGCAGAGACAAATATCTAATTGAGTTATATTTTTTGTACTCATCTTTTATGCCCTTCTGATGTAGTACCACGAGCCCTTCTAATGTAGTACCGCGAGGAAGAGAGGAAGAAATGGAAGAAATTAGAAGAATAAGAAATAGAGATAAAAGAGAAAAAAGGAGAAATTAATAATTAAATATTTTATTTTATTTAATTAAGCTCTTCACTCGTTACAAACCTATTATTTATAAAAATTTAAAATAACTAATTTGTTTCCTTATATAATAAAGTAACTAATTTGAATTATAATAAAATAAATAACTAAAATCATAATTAAATAAAATAACTAAAATCCTATATTTTTTAATAAAATAATGATAATAATATTTATATTTTTTCTATTACGCTGCCCTTCCACACCCAATCATGCGTGCATGTTAGATTATTTTAAATAACGCATTTTACACATGATTCAATATGAACTAATGTACATGGATGCTTGAGCTTAGAATGACAAAATAGAAAGAGAGTTTGCATAACATTGCTCTATCCTATTTACAAGTGGCAGCTTTAACATCCACGCTTCCACGACCCGGCCAACTCGTTCAACGCAACAACAGCCGACCCGCCTTCCTTCCTCGCAGCTATAGCCTTCTCTCGAGCCAACTGGGTCCGCTCTCTGAGTTCTCTCCCTACATCCGCGTCAACTAGCTGTTTAACTCGCTTCTCTATCTCGCCGGAACTCACTATCCCCTCGCCGGATTCCTCCATCGGAACGGCCATCTTCATCTCCTCCACCAAGAACACCCTGTTCATCCTCTGCTCGGCGTAGAGCGGCCACACTGCCATCGGAACTCCTGCGCACACCGATTCCAAAATCGAGTTCCAGCCACAGTGAGTCACGAACCCACCCACCGATTCGCGATTCAGCACCTCAATCTGCGGAACCCAATCCTTCACAACAAGTCCGCGTTCACTCGTCCGATCCAAAAAACCGTCCGGAAAAACCCGACCCAAACCCGAATATCCCAACCCGTTTTAGCCCTTGACCCGAACCACCCACAAGAACCTCTGCCCGCTCTTCTCCAACCCGGTCGCGATTTCCCTGAGTTGACTCACCGGGAATGCTCCGAAACTCCCGAAACACAGAAACACGACGCTTCGACTCGGTTGCGAATCGAGCCAACTCAAACACTCTGAATTACCGAGTGTCTCGTCCAAAACCCTGCCCGCAACCAACGGCCCGATACAGTAAATCGGCGGTGTCGGCACGCAGGGTACACATAACCCGGCTCGGATCGCTTCAACGCTCGCGGCTCGAGCTCTTCGAACGTATTCAAAATGGCTCCTTTGGCCTCGCGAGCTTTAATGGCAAGAGACAAGAAATGATCGTAAGCTCTATCGTTCCGAATCTGAGGGACGTCGGAATCTGGGATCGACGGCAAGCCGGGGACGTCGAGTTTGCCATAATTTCTGATCTCGTCTTTTCCAACGACGGGCTGGTAGATCAGGGAAGCGAAGCTGGCGGCGCCAATGGTGAAGAAGAAGTAAGAAGTGACGTTGAAGTCGGAGGCGATTTCAAGAGATGTAGAGCAGAAGAAATCAAGGACGAAAGCGAGAATGTTGTTGGAGTCGCCGGAGATGGTTTGAAGGGCTTGCCGAAGAAGTGGGTTGCTCCGGTGGAGAAGGTCGAAGATGGCCGGAAGATGGGCACCGGAGAAGGTTAAGGGAGGAGAGGGGATGGTGGGGAGAGAGTGGAAGGAGATTTATTACGATATCTTTATTGTTGAACTTATGTTTTTACGGAACATGTTTCCTGATAACATGTTTTCTGTTTTTTAGGTTTTGCACTTTGTAATAGATATATATTTGATGGTTGTGAATGGAAAAGGAGAGAAATGAGTAGTGAATTTGACATGGTATCAGAGCCAAGAGCGCAAGTAATTTCCAGATCTTGGATCTGTTGAAGAACGTAAATCTTCAAGATCCGAGCTGGGGTTTGAGAACGAGATGTGTGTGTGAAGCCATCCGCCACAACTCCGATCTCTCAAACCCCAGCTCCGATACTGCGATTCTGAAGGTTTTCATTCCTGATTGTTCTTTGAAATTGTGGTTGATCGATTGGTTGGATCTGTTGGAGATTTCTGATTTTGATGACTTGTATAGTGTGAATTGATTTGGTATTTAGAAGGAAGGGTTGGTGACCGTGGGAAATTTGGGGGCTTTAAGTTAGATCTCGCTGGCATTTGAGTCTTTGGAGGAAAGACTGTGAACAGTGATTTTCAGAAGAGACGAGATTTTTCAGATCTCGGTGAATAGTGACCGGCGACCGCCAACCGGCAACCGATGACCGCCGTGCAGCAGAGTGAACAGCGGCCGGCGTGACCAGCGGGCTGGCGTGAACAGTTGCCCCGCGTGAACAGTTATTTCTCCGTTGTGATATCCGTGCTGCCGTGAACATGGATCAGAAGATGAAAAGAAAATGGATCAGAAGATGAAAAGCTTTAGTACTTGAACCAACCGGTGAATACTCTTAAGTTCCTCTCTAAAAAGCTCCCTTCTCTTTTAAGCCCAAGTTTCTGAACATCAAATTTCCTTACTGACCCCACTTTCTTTTTTTTATATATCCACTTTCTTTTTTTATATATCCACTGCCCAAGATTCCCTAGTGCTCTTTTGTTTTTTAATATGGCTCTCTTCACAAGATTATAAGTGGGTAGCTTTAATAAAGCAGCCCATTTCAGAGCTTCTTCATCATCTTCTCGACGGCTGTAAACAGTGGCGGCCGTGAACAGAGGCTGCCTTAAACAGGGGTCGTGAAAGGTGGCTGCCGGAACAGTGCTGCCGTGACAGAGCTACCGCGTTGGGCAGCGTGTATTGGGCAGTGTGCGCGTACAGCGCATTGGGCAGTGTGCGTACACAGTACATTGGGCACAGCGTCGTGCATTGGGCAGCGCGCATGAACAGTGATTTATGAACAGTGTTTTGTGCACAGTGTTTTGTGTACGTGATTGGTGATGCCGTGTGCGCGGTGAAGCGTACGCTTGGAGAAGCGTACGCATTGGGCAGCGCGTGCTCGAGGTGATGCGTGCGCGCGGTGAAGCGTGCTCTTGGAGAAGCGTACGTGATTAGTGAAGCGTGCTCGAGGTGATGCGTGCGCGCGGTGAAGCGTGCGCGCGGTGAAGCGTGCGCTTAGTAAAGCGTACGTGATTGGTGAAGCGTGCTCGCGGTGATGCGTGCGCGTGGTGAAGCGTACGCTTAGTAAAGCGTACGTGATTGGTGAATCGTGCTCGCGGTGATGCTGCGCGCGGTGAAGCGTGCTCGCGGTGATGCGTGCGCGCGGTGAAGCGTGCGCTTAGTAAGCGTACGTGATTAGTGAAGCGTGCGCGCGGTGAAGCGTGCGCTTGGTAAGCGTACGTGATTGGTGAAGCGTGCTCGCGGTGATGCGTGCGCGCGGTGAAGCGTGCGCTTAGTAAGCGTACGTGATTAGTGAAGCGTGCTCGCGGTGAAGCGTGTGCGCGGTGAAGCGTGCGCTTGGTAAGCGTACGTGATTGGTGAAGCGTGCTCGCGGTGATGCGTGTGCGCGGTGAAGCGTGCGCTTGGTAAGCGTACGTGATTAGTGAAGCGTGCTTGCGGTGATGCATGCGCACGGTGAAACGTGCGTGATTAGTGAAGCGTGCGAATGGTGAAGCGCACGCGTTGTGGAGCACGCGTCAGTTGGGGTTGTGCATTCCTCAAAATCCGTTTTTTTTTCCACGAAAGAAAAAAAAAAAAAAAAAATTTGGGAAAAGCGAACTTTGAGTTTCTTCTCTGCAAGTTGGGCGTTCAGAATCTTCACGCTCCAACTTAAGGGAGGGTATTACGATATCTTTATTGTTGAACTTATGTTTTTACGGAACATGTTTCCTGATAACATGTTTTCTGTTTTTTAGGTTTTGCACTTTGTAATAGATATATATTTGATGGTTGTGAATGGAAAAGGAGAGAAATGAGTAGTGAATTTGACAAGATTGAAGGGAAAGAATTGGAGGTGTTTTTGCCGTAAGATTGAATAGAGTTTGGATTTGAAGGTGGTGTGGAGATGATAATGGTGATTGAGAATAATGGGTGGTCTTGTGTTATGATCTTTGCGAGCTCGACGAAGGAGATGAGATGGCTCATGAAGGGTAATGGGTAGAGAACTATGGTGTCTTTCATGGCGATTGATTTGTATCCTCTTGTTCTTGTTTTGTGTTTGTATGGCAGAGGCTGTTTATTAACATGAATGATGGAGATGATGTTACAGGGTCTTTAAATGCGGAAAGGTATGAATTGAAGTGATCAGGTACGCAAAATGGGATCATTTGATTGGAGGGGACAATGGTATAAATGGCTTTGATTGTGTTAAGGAATGTGAGATTGGCATTAGTATGCGGCGGCGGTTTGCAGGAGATGGATGAATGATGGGTGGTAATTGTAGGGGATGGATGAATGTTGGGTGGTGTGGCGTTTTCATTGAGAACATGTATTTTTATAATGGGCAAAACTATACGGATGGATTCTATATCCAGACAGATAGGGGTATTTTCGTCATTTTGTGTAAAGAAATAAAGATAGTTGTGTCAACTATTTTTTGACTAATATATCCTTTTCTTCATTTCGTCAAACATTTAAATTTAAATTTTGAATTTAAAATTCAAATTTGTTTCTTTCCCATCATTTAATAATGTTTTAAGTTATCAAAAATATTAAAATCATTTAATTATTTTTTAAGCTATCAATAATATTGTTATTATTGTAAGCAAGTAATCTACGACAATTTTTATAAAAAAAATAAAGAATTTAACAAAAATAACAAAGATTAACAAATAGTGTCACTAAGAAGCGCACTTTTGTATTTTTTTTAACAGAGAGCATGTTATGACAATGTTTTAAGAGCACATTTTTGGGAACAAATTCAGTGCTATAGTTAATCTAATTTCTGTTGAGTAGCCATGAAGATAAAAAATAAGAACAAGCAAAGAAAATTTTATGTTGTTTTCAGAAGAAATCGACTAGGAATATATTGTAGCTGGGAGAAATGTGCACAATATGTGGTTGACGTTAGTAGAAACATATTTAGGTTATTCAAAACCAATGAAGAAGCAATTGCAGAGTACTATGCCTTCACTGAGAAAAGGTTGATTGAAGAAGGAAGTTTGAATGTTAGATTTAGTTCTTCATGATTGTGTTAATGAAGAGAAGAACTCTTTATAGCAGCTTGAAGTTTATTTTAAGTGTGTTACTGCATTATTTTTTGGTTTTATTATTGTAATGTTGTTTTGAAAAAATATATAAATAGTTGTAGTAACATTTTTTGTTTTGAAAAAATCTGTAAATGTTTTTTTTTGTTTTGTTCGGTGCAAAGTGTGTTCACATACAAATAGCATGTTGGAACAGTCTCAGGTACGTGTTTCTGGGCACAGTAAGCACACTTCTCTGTCCAGATTTGAGATGAGTTCTGAGCAAATAACTCTATATTGTGATATGTCATTTAAAGAAGTTTAATAAAAGTCTGTAAAAAGACGAATTTATATGAAATAAACACCAACTAAAAGGATATGGTGATGACATTAATTTTTTTTTCTTTTTTTTTTTAATAACACGGGTATCAAAGTCAATTTGTGCATACCAACTAATCTCAAAGGTAATATCTTGACATTTCACTCAATAATGTATGAGTATTCTCTTACGTACTCATGGCCCAAAGGCGTAAAGGTGATAAAAAATTGAGTATAAATAGATTCAAATACAAACAGCCTATAACATGGCCATACACGACTTAGTTTGAGAAATAAGGAGCAACTACTTATTTTGTACCTGTATATTTTAAAAATCGGGTAGCTCTATCTTATTTGTTTTTGAACACTTATTTATTTTTTACCATAATTATTAAGCTTAATTTATTGTTGTTGTTGAATGAATATTAGTGAAAATAATTGTTGTGAATGTGAATTGAAGGGTTTTAAATTAGGGCACTTAATTTTTTAATCATATGTTCGAATCTAGTCCAACTTTTTTAAAAAAAATTAAAAAATTTAATCTGTTTCAGTATTAAAACTAGAGTGAGAAAAGCGGACAAACGGGTCCAACCTGTTTTGTCATGCCACCCGAGACCTCATGTAAAGAGCCAAATTGACGGGTCCTAACGTTTTCCTTTATTAATATATTATTTTCTTTCTGGTCTTTCTTTATAATTATGAGGTAACGGTGGCCTGTAACTGAGGATGAGTCACGAATCCTGCAAAGAAAAACAAAAGCTCCCCACGTGGCTTCATAACAATTATGGGGCTACGAAACCGAATGAATCCGAGAAGCATGACATCATAATCCATCCATGTGATGCCAACCTGTTCTTCAGGACCCATGCTTTTCGCTCTCATTACAGATTTTCCTTTCAAAATACACACCTTTTCTGTGGCGCTTCTTCGACTTGCAGAGCTGTTAAAACCCAAAAAACACAACACCACCAGCTCTTTCTTCTTCTTCTTCTTCTGAGAGGCAGAGTGGAAGCAAGAAAGAGAAAGAGAGAAAGGGTTTTGATCTCTTCTTTTCAGATCTCTCTTTCTAGCTACAATTTCTCTGCCTCTAACCCCCGCCATTTTGTACAACTTTTCATTTCCTTCCATGGCAGACCAGAACCACAAGATCTATGTAACAACAGATGAACTGAAAGCCCACAACAAAAGAGGGGATCTATGGATCTCTATACAGGGGAAGGTGTACAATGTGTCTGATTGGGTGAAAGATCATCCGGGTGGCGAGCTTCCTCTGTTAAGTCTTGCGGGTCAAGATGTAACAAATGCTTTTGTTGCATATCATCCAGGTACTGCTTGGAATTATCTTGATAAGTTCTTTATTGGGTACTTGTCAGATTACCAAGTTTCTGAGATTTCAAAGGATTACAGAAGATTGCTCTCTGAGCTCACTAAATTGGGTCTATTTGACAAGATAGGAAATGGGATTTTTGTGTCTTTGTGTTTGATTGTGGTTTTTCTCTGTATCAGTGTTTATGGTGTTTTGTGGTGTGAAAGTATTTGGGTTCATCTGTTTTGTGGTGGTTTGATGGGGTTTATATGGATTCAGAGTGGATGGATTGGGCATGATTCTGGGCATTATAAGTTTATGAAGAATAGTGGGCTTAATCGTTTTATGCAATTACTTTCTGGGAATTGCCTTTCTGGGATCAGCATTGCTTGGTGGAAGTGGAATCATAATGCCCATCATATTGCTTGTAATAGTCTGGAATTTGATCCTGATGTTCAACACATGCCCTTTTTTGCAGTGTCTTCAAGTCTGTTTAATTCACTTACATCCTACTTTTATGAGAGAAAAATGAATTTTGATTCATTTTCTAGGTTTCTTGTAAGTTACCAGCATTTGACATTCTACCCCGTTATGTGTTTTGCGCGGATCAATCTGTTTGCTCAGTCATTCTTGCTGTTGTTTTCAAAGAGAAAAGTACCCAATAGAGCCCAAGAGCTACTTGGCCTTCTTGTGTTTTGGATTTGGTATCCTCTTATTGTTTCATGTCTGCCCAATTGGGGGGAGAGGATAATGTTTGTCATTTTGAGCTTTTCGGTTACCGGAATCCAACATGTTCAGTTCTGCTTGAACCATTTTTCTTCAAACGTTTATGTCGGTCAGCCTTCCGGAAGTGATTGGTTTGAGAAGCAGACGGAGGGAACGCTTGATATCATGTGTCCATCGTGGATGGATTGGTTTCATGGAGGACTTCAATTTCAGATAGAGCACCATTTGTTTCCTAGGTTACCTCGGTGCCATCTTAGAAAAGTATCGCCTTTTGTGAGGGAGCTTTGCAAGAAGCACAGCTTGCCTTACGCCATGGTGTCATTTTTGGAGGCTAATGCTCTGACTTTTGGGACTCTTAGAACTGCGGCCTTGCAGGCTAGGGACGTGGCCAATCCGGTTCCAAAGAATTTGTTATGGGAAGCTGTGAATACTCATGGTTAAATTTGTTGTAAGGTTCCTTGAGACGTAGTTATTGCAGCTATTAGACCCTATTCTTGTGAAGTGGGTGCTCCTTCTTGTTTTCCTGATGCTGGTTTCAGGGTAAGTTGCATGCTCTCTCAGTGGAAGAACGGCCATCTCCATTGTTGTTTCAGGCATCAATAGTTTGTTGCTTGGTCTCTCTGTTGTTACATTGTATTCAGCACTTTTCCTGTTTAAGTTGAGACTTCAAACTAGTTAGGTATTTTCAATCAAGGCATGGTTCTTTCCTCTGTTTGTTTGCATTCAACGATGCAAATGGATTACTATTGGAAGGTGATCTATTGCTTTGAGCAGAATTTGGACTTCGGAAATTCTCTCTTATGTAGCTAATTTTCTTTCCTTGTGGATTTCAAGTTTTTTCTTTTTCTATGCATGCTAGTTGAATGGGACTCGGAATTACTCTCTAAAATTTGTATGTAGAATCTTCTGTTTTTCAATCAGTACAAGCTACTTTGATGATGGTTCTTTTGTCCAATTTTGATTTTAAGGTTGAGGGCCTTCTTGAATAATATCATTTTTAAGTGTTCATCGTAATGCAACACTTCTTTCATTTATTTGAAGTGCACTACTATAGACATGGCTCAAATTTATGCAAATTCTTTTGAATTCTAGATTTGTTTAAAGAAGACTATATAACTGTGCAAACAGCTCTAATGGATCATGATCAACTGCAGCATCTATCATAATATATTAGAATCACAATCAACTTTGATAGTTTTTGAATTTGCAAGAGTTCATTCTCATACCAAGCAGGGTTAGTATTTAATATTTCTTGCATCATTTTTTTATAGTTATTCAATTTTTTTCTAATATTTTTTTTTTTTTTGATCTGTGAATGTAAAAATTGGACTTGATGCTGTAAATGAACTTGTCATCCTGAGCTTTTAGCTGGAAATTTTTTTTTTTCAGTGACTTAACTTTATCAAAAGTTTCTGACAGAAGTTCTATGATATCCTCCTTTCTGCACATGGCTGGACCCAACATTGTGGAGTGTGTCTTCATCAATCTATCCAATAGACTGACTGTATTTCTAATTGAGCATTTATATCTTTATTTCTACACCACATAATAAATAATTTTGATATCAATTAGTGTTCTTAATGCAAACTATTTTTCATTTGGATAAATAGTTCTTTTGAAGGTGTTGCAAGCAGATCCTGATCATGTCAATATGGCATGCTCGTGGGAAACCGTGTTTGGCCACAAAATGAAAAGGATTATGTTAGATGCTTTTAGTCTAAGGAAAGGTTGCAATGACCTCAGTATGATGAACTTTAGTTACAACAATTTCCCTAAAATAAGTTTAAACCTAAACCCTAAATAATTTTTGAAAAAGTTGATATCAGCTTAGCCAAAATGCGTAAAAACTACTTTCGTCACAGTAGTTTAGAAACCGCAGATGTTGCCAAAACAACTCAACTTTTGGTCCAAAATTGCTTTTTAGTTCAAACATCTCAAACAGGGCCTATGTATAAACCCTACTAAGATCAATCCAAGGTGACTCGTGCACCTATTCCATTCCTTTGTGGGAGAGCTTTTCTCAAAAGTATTTTTTCGAGAAGCGCTTCTAAAAAAAGTATTTTTGAGAAAAGTTGATTTCTCGTGACTTCTTCTAGGTTTTCCTAGTTTTTTCTAAAAGTAAAAATTATTTTAATTAAAATCAGATGTTATCAAATACTTTCATAAACGTTTTTGCTTCAAAAACAATTTTGCTCCAAAAGCACTTTAGAAAAGCTCTGTCAAGCGGGCCTCGGTCATTTCATTCTTCCTCTACAACCTGTTATAATGGACAAGGGTAAACAATATTTTCAAGATAAGACTCTGAATTATTGAAAAAAAAAATTTCAACACCATTGACCTTCTGCCTTGAATTGCTGCTCAATGCCAAGAGGAGTGCATGTACATAATTAACCGGGGGTCAACATCTTTCACAAAATTAGTGACGTGATCCTAGCTAATTGTGATGCTTGAGTGCAATTTGAATCTCAAAATTAATACCTACCACATCTGGGAAGAAAATTTGATCCTTGATATAGTGTATTTGCTTTCAATGATGGTTGGTTCAGTTACATTTGTTGAAGGTTACTGTCATGATGAAGACCTTGGTACTCCATCAAACATGTTGATGTTGATATTCAAGTGCAAAATACTTGAAACTGTTTCTCTTTCTGTTCAGCAAGAAGTAACTTTGGATGATTTAGTGGAAAAAACCAGTGATATAAGAAACCCAAAAATCTCTTCTTTATCTTATTCATTTCATCTGTAAGCCTTATCCCAAACTTAACTACTTTGGATGGGCGGCAGCGATGTTGCTGTTCCAAATCTCTTTTATGAAGTCATATTTTCCATTAAGGTACCTATTTCTGTTTTCACCATTCATGACAATAACAGCCAATGAAAATGAAGAAGTCCTTTACATAAAGAGACTCCATTACAAGGGCCAGCTTATCCATAAGTACTCTTCAAAACAGCAAACTACATTAGAAATGGTCTGAAGATTATGGAGTTTTCTTCTTGAAAAGAACAAAAAACATAAAAGGGTGTACAAGGGTATCTTAGAAGTATTTAGTGAATCAATAACTGAACTTAAAATGCTAAGTTTACAATCTTCAAATCAACTTAAATTCATGAACTTGCCTCTTTGCAGAAAGACAAAAATTGATAATGGTTCTCTTGCATTATTGCATGCTTGTAATGCAACTGGAACCAAAACTAGCTGACAGGTTATGGTGTGAATGATGTATTGGGTTTTCTGAGAATCTCTACATAAATTAGGTTTTCAAATTGATAGGAGCACTGAAAAAAGGAAGCAAAAACACGTGGCATCAACCCAGTAATCCACCGGCTAGCCGACCATTGGTTTCGTTCTCTGTTTTTCAACTTTTAGCTCACCCACCATTGTACACGTGTAATATCCTCCCACCTGTCTCTCCCTTCCCATTTGCTGATGGTGACTTGGCTCTTCCCTTTAAATTACACATCTGGTTCTCTACAGAAAATTTTTGTAACCATTTGGCTCTAATGGCTTCTTCTTCTTCTTCTTCTTCTTCTTTTTATTGGTTTTTGGTGCTGTTTTTATGGGTTTTTACAGCTGAGTTTGAGAGATGCATGGCAAGCAAGATAATGCTGGGATCAAAACTGGTGGCTGGAACAAACAGAGTATGGCTTTCTGATAATACAACTTTTGCATTTGGGTTCAATCCTGCTGCATCCAATAAGGACCTTTTTCATTTGGCAATATGGTATGCAGAGCTTCCTGGAGATAGAGTTGAAGTATGGTCTGCTAACAGGTGAATTCTGTTACCAATATATATATACATGGTTGTAAAGTTATAGAAATGCTAAAGGAATTTAGTTAGATTTTTTGTGAAGCATTCAAAAAATATTAATTTCTTTTACTGATGTGAGATGGTGTTTGGTTCCAGCTGCATCTATTACTTTTGACACAAGTATAACATGCCAAAAGCACACTTTTTGGATAAAGTAATGTAATATAAAGTCCCATAAACCCCCTTTTAAACCCTTCTTCTTGGGTGGTTTTGGGTAGTGACCTTTTGGCTCCAACCTAACATCTTATATACCAAAATTATAAAAAGTATCAACTTATTTTTTATATATATAGGAACAACAAAAGTTGATGGTACAACAAGACTTAGTACAAATATCATTTTAGAGCTGTCTAATACACATAATTCTAAGATGGTCGAAAGGACTTAGACGTGACTAAATTTAGTATCTAAGTCCCTTCGTCATTTTCTTATAAAAATTAAGCTCTATCTTACTAGTCTAATTAATTAGTGATAGACATTTTTTTGGTTGGTGGAGAGTATATGAACTATAGATTACATCTAATTTATAAAATATATGTGTAGTGCTATACATACATTTCTAATTGATCAATACAACTTTATTATTACAAAATATATATAAAGCTTTTGCAGGTCTTAATTGACTCACTAGTCAACAATTTCATTTTCTCTCTCAATCGTCTCTCTCTAATTAGAAACTCCCCGGTTGGAAAAGATGCAATCTTGGAGCTGGACACCACCGGAAACCTCGTCCTCACCGACAGGAAATCCACCATATGGATGTCCAACACCTCCGGCGCCGGCGTCAACACTGCCCAGATGTCCGATTCCGGCAACTTCATTCTCTACAACTCCGATTCCGGCGTCGTTTGGCAAACCTTCTCTCACCCCTCCGACACGCTTCTTCCCGGCCAGCCCTTCAACGTCTCGTCGGAGCTCAGATCGTCTTCTTCTTCTTCCGGTGGAGATTATTACTCTCTGAAAATGCTACAAGAGCCCACATCACTTAGCCTTGGGCTCACCTATAACGGGCCGGAATTCAACGACTCATCACCGGAGTCTCGCCGGAATTACTCTTATTGGTCAGTACCGGAGATCTCGAACTTCACCGGCAATGTTTACGCGCTAATGGACGAGACGGGTAGCTTCGGAATTGTGTATGGAGCATCGTCGGATGGAATTGTTTATGTCCACAAAAATGATGCATACAATGTGTCTGACAAAATGCCTGTGCTGAGAAGATTGACTATAGAGACTAATGGGAATTTGCGGTTGTATCGATGGGATAATGATGTTAATGGATCTCGGCAATGGGTGCCGGAGTGGGCAGCTGTGTCGAATTCTTGCGATATTGCTGGGATTTGTGGCAATGGGATTTGTAAATTAAAAGGAAGCAAGACAAATGCTAGCTGTTCTTGCTTACCAGGGACAGCATCTCAGGTGGAGGATTCTGATATCCAGTGCTTGGGAAACATGAGCTTGAGAGCTAATTGTGATGTTTCATCGTCTCATCAGAACACAGGATCAGGGCAATTCAAGATTGCAACAGTTTCTCAAACTAATTACTACTATTTGGAATCATCGGTTATTGCTAATTACAGTGATATATCAATAGCGTCAAAGTGTGGTGATACTTGCTTGTCGAATTGCGAGTGTGTCGCTTCGATGTATGGGCTTAAGGAGGAGAAGGCTTATTGTTGGATTCTAAGGAGTTTGGAGTTTGGAGGGTTCGAGGATCCGACTTCAACGGTATTTGTTAAGGTTGGAAATGATAGTTCAATATCACCATGGCATGATAAAAGGAGGTCTGGAGGATCACCGGAAGGAGGGTCCGGTAGTGACCAGGAAAAGACTAAGACTCTGGTTCTGCCCATTGTTCTCTGCATGACAGTACTTATCGGTCTCCTGTGCTTCTTGTTGTATTATGGCCTTCACCGGCGGAAATCCCTGAAGAAAGCTCTTAATAGCTCTCTAATGGTGTCAGGTGCTCCAATGAATTTCAGTTACCGTGATCTGCAGAGCGCAACAAATAATTTCTCTGAGTTGCTTGGAACAGGTAAAAAATTGGATTTCCGCATTGAAACAATTGCAAGACTTCAATGAACTAGCGCTGGAGACATCTACATAATTCCCTTTATTTCTTTTTTGCTTGACCATTGATTTATATATTCTTAAGAGCTCATCTTACTAACATGGATATAGTTTTTTGTTTATGTTTCTCTACATGATAGCTATGTTTTCAAATGATATAGTGCTAATACTTATTTATTAAACTAATTGTAGGAGGATTTGGGAGTGTGTACAAGGGGGACTTGGGAGATGGGAACTTGGTTGCAGTGAAGAAACTAGAGAAATTTTTGCCTCGTGGAGAGAAGGAATTCATAACAGAAGTAAACACTATTGGTTCAATGCATCACATGAACTTGGTTCGACTCTGCGGATTTTGCTCCCAGGGGTCGCATAGGTATGAACTTGTTATGCTAGAACGTCTTCTTAATATATAGACATATATTCCCGCCATTTTCACACTATTCTCCTACACTAGCCTTTTTTTTCCTTGCACAGATGTAATCGGGTTTTTGAATTATGTTTGTAAACAGACTTCTAGTGTATGAGTTTATGAAAAATGGATCACTGGACAAATGGATCTTTCTTTCGTATGGAAGCCAAGTATTTCGAGACAAAACACTTGACTGGAAGACTCGCTTCAATATAGCCATTGCCACTGCTCAAGGCATCGCTTATTTCCACGAACACTGCCGGAACCGAATTATACACTGCAACATCAAGCCGGAGAACATACTATTAGATGAGAATTTCTGTCCAAAGGTATCAGATTTCGGGCTGGCTAAGTTGATGGGAAGGGAGCAGTCTCAGGTTGTCACAATGGTAAGAGGCACCAGAGGATACTTGGCTCCTGAATGGGTCAGTAACAGGCCTATCACTGTCAAAGCAGATGTTTACAGCTATGGGATGCTTCTACTAGAGATCATTGGTGGCAGGAGAAACCTCGACATGTCGTTAGATGCGGTGAACTTCTTCTATCCTGGCTGGGCATTTAAGGTGAATGCAAGGAATCAATCTACTTGCTACCTGTTCAAATTGATCTCATACCAGTGTTTTACTGATCATTGGTTTTTTGTTGTTGTCTACTAGGAGATGAGCAATGGAACACCAATGAAAGTTGCAGATAAGCGATTGTTGGGAGCGGTGGAAGAAGATGAGTTGGTGAGGGCACTGACAGTAGCTTTCTGGTGCATCCACGATGAGGTATCGATGAGACCTACAATGGGGGAAGTGGTCAAGATGTTGGAAGGGTCTGTCAAAGTGAACCCGCCGCCAATGCCTCAGGCAGTTTTGGAGTTGCTGGAGGAAGGTTTAGATAATGTTTACAGAGCAATGAAGAGAGAGTTCACACATTGTGATCCATTTCAAGCTGCTGCTACTACTTACAGTTATTCTCTCACCACCCACCCTTCATCTCATGCTACTTGTAGTTACTCCACAATGTCACCAAGATAGTTCGACCTGTAAGATGGTATGTATTGAACACAGCATTTGATTGTTAGTAAGAGCATCAAAAAGCAACCAGTTAAGAGATGTCAAAGAAGGGAAATATGACAACCAATCTTCTTAAATTTTGAAACCAGAGTATTTTATTGAGAAATTTGATTCATGTATGCCACATTATCGTCATTACCAACAACAGAACAAAGTCAGTCGGGCAAGTGCAACCAGCAAATGTGACCGACCAAAAACAATAAGGGACTTGAACCTACTAAACAAACCACTATCGCATAACACACTCAAATTGATCTCCAATGTTTGGAGACGATATTGCCGTAGGATCCACATATCTTTTTTTGGCCTCCTGAACCTCTTTTTTACATCAGCACCATTGGATCCTAGTCTAAGTAGGCTGTCAAAACCAAAGAAAGGTCTATCTATTTGTTCACATGAAATCATAATCGTCAAGAGCATCATATGTTGAGACAACTGCGTCGTCCTGAAGCTTATCCACATTAAGCTGCTTCTTCTTTGCACCTAAGACAGTAAATAAGAATCACGGTGAGTTTGGACAGACACAAACAAAAAGAAAACAAAACAAGAACGAGAACAAAACAAAAGGGGCAACAACGAGCAAAAGCATGACAAATAGCAACAAATTAGGTGCCTGACCCAAAGATCCCTCAAGTTAAAGTCACCAATTGTTGTCTTATCAATAAGGAGACATCAAAAAGTAAAATTTTCAAGGAGTCTCCCACACAAGCTGTGAAACTCAAATAGAAAAGTCTTCCTATTATTTCTTTCAGAGCCCACCAACATGGGAAACGTTGAAAAGTCACGAAATTCAATGTGGAGTCATTATGAATAGAGGGCTAAAGTCGGGTCCTCATGTCATATGCTCCCAGACAATGGACATGCATGAAAAAAACTTAAGACTCAATACAACCAGTACCCTAGATTTCCTAAAGACTTGATTCTATGGTGGCTTGACCCTTTTAAGTGCTGATTCTTCAAAATCTCCCACAATTTGCAGCAGCCCCTTAAACATTATTTCTTAAGAGACATGGCACCAATGATTGTGTTAATACACAAGAAACAACGCTTGAAGGACTAGAAGAGTAGAAGACTCAAATTTTTTCCTAAAAGGAGAAGAGGCTTTACTTAAAGTTGCGCACCTGTTTTCTTTTTACCAGCTTCTTTTTCTGCCTTCAGCTTTTCATTAGCAATCGCTGTCATAGATGAAGCAACCTCTTTAGCATCTGCTGCTTTCAAAGTGGTTGTTGACAATCTCAGTATTGCCTTGAGTAGTCCTATGTAATGGAAGCTTTTCTACAATGGAAGTAAACCATAGTTTGTCAAAGCTAAAGTTATACTATGTATAGGCAAAATATTACTCACTATATTCTAGAAAATGGAATTTCATGTTGTGATAAAACTTTAAACCATGCAAATTCAATGCACCTCATATGGGTGGAGTTTATGAGAGATCAGCTCTGCATACTCAAGGAAATCACTTTCTGATTTAGGTATAAAATTCTCAAGGGATTTCTCATCACCCTTCCTAGCAAAGAGTTCGGTGGTAGACTTATAGTCAGCTTCTTCCACAAGCCTGTAATGAAGAGATACACAATATGGGCAAGTTAGAAGACTAGGTAAACCTCAAAAGTAGAAGGATATACAATAAATATTACAAAATGAAAAAGCAAGAAATTTTTCTTGCAAAAGACTGAAATGAACGTGATTCTTGTTTACCGTTCACTAAAACAAATGCTTTAAACGTACTCCTGTTATTTGTTGTTAAATTTTTTTATTTTTATTTTTTTGTGCGCTGTGTGTGTGTGTGTGTGACAAGGCCAACGACATACCAAATACAAAAGAACCAGCTAAATCAGATTGGACCAGTTAAACCGGACAGCCTATCTAGACTAGGATCCGATGGTGCTGATGTAAAAAGAGGTTTAGGAGGCACAAAAAAGAAAAGATATGGGTCCTATGGCATTGTCGTCTCCCCAAACATCCTCTAAAGCCCACTTTTTTTTCCACTCTTATTCGGGTTTATTTCTTTCTTTTTAAAGGCTGCCCTCAGCCTTTTTTCCTAACAAATTTACTTCAGATTAAAAAAAAAAAAAATTGGAATGAAAAATTGCAGGAGTGGGGGAATCAGAAGCTCCAACGAAAAAGAAAGGAGGTCAAAGAGGGGATCTAAACAACCAAACAAGGAATAGAATATGTCCAATCATCAAATTAATATATAACGATAGAGTGGAGCTACCTACAGGCCTGGTATTCTTCAGTACTATTCAATAAAACATGATGTTAATGGCAGCTCTTCAGTTTCCGGGTTTATCAATAATCAGGTTACTTAACAAAACATCATCAAAAGACTCATTTAAGTGTTCATTAGCATGATATATCGATCATGCTTGATGGATATTACCAAGGATTTTCTTCACTTTTCCGCATTTCTTTAATATCAAGAATTGATCATTTCATCAGTTTGCATGGTTTGATACTTGTATAGGCAGTATGGATTTGATTTGATGTGTTCAAAATTGTGTGTTTAGAAATGATGCAGGAAACTCACTGAGTTAGTGTAAGGGTAATACAGTCTTTTTGTGTAGCAGTTTTTCTTCGATATTCTTGGATTCTTTTACGTAAATTGAAATTACTTTATCTTTTCTTTTCTTCAACATACTCAGAACATCTGCATATGAATTGTTTCTTTAGTGCCATTCTTTTTTTTTTACAAAAAGCATCATATAGGAATTAGGTGTGAGCATTCCACCTGCTCACCCGATGATAAGCTTAGAGGGGAAAAAAATTAGCAAAGAATTCTACTGTTTCAGTGGTTGGGATTTTTTAAATTTTAAATCTAAAGGCCCGACTAACCCAAATGGCTGAACCGATAAAACAAGTTGGTTGGCCGTTAAGTATTATGGTTTTAATGTTGCGTCAATTTCAGGCGACGTTTAATGTCACCCAAACGGTCAGGGGTCTGTCAAAAATAGGGGTAAAACCTGGACCATGCACACCCCTAATATGAATGTTCATATTTTCTTTTCATAATTGTTCAAACATATCAATCTACCAAAATTTTATTCATCTCAAGTTTTGTTGCTATTCAAGTAAATAAGCAGCAAAAGAAAATTTTGAAACTCAAACTAGCAACGGTATATCTGACTCCAAGTAGTTGGAAAAAAAAAATTATAAGTTGAACTGAGTTGACTATTTTTCTTATGGCAAATAGGGCTGTTTTAAGAACCTATGGTCCTGGTCCCCTAGTAAAATTGAATTCTTTTTACTTAACTTTAGGCTTAAATATGCTGCTTACTTGCTAGTTTGTTGTTATTTGTTTTACTTTTATTAATCAATAAGCAATCTCTTTTTGCAAGTCCCTCCCTTACCTTTGCTGACGAAGCTTTTCTGCCAGAGGATCCAGAACTTCTTCTTTTACTACTTCAGCAGTTTTACCCTTTTTCTCCTTGGCTACTACCACAGCCTTCTTGGGGCTCTTTTCTGCAGGGGGTGGAGAAACAGGTGCAGGTTCCTGATCATAACATATAAAAGATATCCTAAGAACAAATTTATAATATATGTTCATTTTACCATCATATTACAATAGAATAAAACACTGGAAAGAATTGTTAGTTGAAAATTCCTAACTATTTGTACATGGTTCCATGCTCTACTGGCTGGCCCTAACAATTAGTAGACATCAAAATTTGCATTTCCTGCTGCACTGAAGAATTTACTTCCTGTTTCCCTATTTTTGTTTCTCAAGAAAATTATATGATACTATTTGTACATGGTTCCATGCTGTACTGGCTGGCCCTAACAATTAGTAGACATCAAAATTTGCATTTCCTGTTGCACTGAAGAATTTACTTCCTGTTTCCCTATTTTTGTTTCTCAAGAAAATTATATGATACTATAGTGTGACAACTTCAATAAGTGCAGATTTTTCAATGATACATCACGCAACATGATGTTCAATGCACAAGCAATTGATACTTATGTTTAAGAAAATAGAAATAAATTACATAGTCAACACGTATCACATGAGACACAGATCTATATCAATGTGAATAATTCCATAAAATAAAGATGTTCATTCTACATAAAACAAACAATTTATTGAAGTAAAAAATAAAAATAGCTATTTCATCTTTCAGGCCTCTGTGTCTTTATGTCCATGCAGGATACCAAGTTTGATTGGTATTGTAATAAAACATCAGGATATATTCTTTCTTTCTCTCTTTTCATTGCATGTTATTAACTGATTACCGTATCACGAAATTGTACATTGTGCAGAATTAATACTAGTCAAACCCAAAAAAAATAACTATTTCTCTGAAAAAAATAACATATTAACAGGATAGCTTTACCGGTGTAGGTTCATCTTCATCCTCCCAAGACTCCTTCACATCGTCCTCTTCTACATCTTCATCATCCCATTTATTTCTAGGCAGCTCCTCTTTAAGAAGAGGTGGAACTTGCTCATCCTCTATTACAAATGCAAACATGTTTGTCAAACAAACAATTCTCATAAATCTAACACAACCAATTTTTTTGAGAATAAACATAAATATATTAATATAAGATAAGATGACATTTAGCATAATCAATTACATCCATAAAATCCTCTAATTAATTTAAACAAAGATTTCCATGTCATGAGGCATTTTTATGTATATCAAGTTCAATATTCTGAAAATATATTTTAATCAAGAGCATGATAATAATTTTTCTAATTTTTTAATTATTCGCTTAAAAGATAAAGGACAAAACAATTGCTCATTTAATATTTCTAAGAAAACCGATCTATCAACCAATGAGAAAAATTTCTTGGAACTTTGAAGATGAATAGTTGACAAGTCCATGGCCGGATGGAAGACTAGAAAGAATGGAATAAGAAAAACAAAATCCATCTACAACAGCACAAACAGCACTAAAGATGGTGTAGCAATTTTCCATAAAACTAATTAAAGTACTAATGAGAAAAAGGAAGATTGTACAAGTTAAAAGGGGTTAAAAAGACAAAAGAACAATTCCAACTGGGTTCACTCATAGTTATCAAATCAATGCGATTTTCGACTTGAACCGTACGATTCAAGTCGAAATGCACCTACTATCATTCAGTTTTTTGAGAAAATTGCTTGTTTGAATCGAGATCCGACTTGAATCGTTAAATGATGTATCTTTTGTAAAATGCCAAAAAAAATAAATAAATAACGAAAAAACCTTTCAATTTACGATTTGAATCCAACCCCACCCTTAACAATTTTATGATTGATTTAACAACTATAGGTTCACTACTGAAGAAAGAAATGGATGCTTATGTTGAAACAGACCCCATATATAAATGGTTTGGCAAATAAAAATCATGTTCCACTATTAGTGGTTGAGACCCAAGCTTACCTATTGAAAGGAAAAGAAAAAGGAAAGAATGGATGCTGCCTGTGATTTAATTAAAAAACAAAACCTAAAATAGTAACATGATTTATGGAGCCAAATCCAAAAAGTTTTTTTTAATAATAATAATAAGATAACTTTTGGATCGTTTAAAGGAGCAATTGTCTAATATGATGGAAATCCCTATTCCCTACCACATCACAGAGGCAAAGCATCATACAGTCATGCTGCTCATGCATATATTAGCCTTCCACCAAAAAAACGTTTTTAAGCAATTATTGGCACCAAACATGTTCTTTAAGTCGAAAATAAGGAAATTGTGATGTTAAAAAAAGAAAGAAAATTGATATTAAATGCTTGTTAATAATTTTTATATTGGGCATCAGCCGTTCTAAATGTAAAGCAACAGCTTAAGAGTCGGAAGGGGAGCCAATCAAAGCAAGAGAAGCCACATAAGAAAATGGAAAACACATAACATATATCATCCTTCCACCAAAGACACATTTTAAACATTTATTGACACCAAACATGTTTTTAAGATGGAAATAAGGAAATTGTAATGAAATACTAGTTAATATTTCTTACACCAGGTATTAGCTGTTCTAAATGGAAGGCACCAGCTTAAGCAGGAGGAGAGAGGGGAGCCAATAAAAGCAAGAGAAGCACATAACAAAACAGAAAAACAGAATGTTGTCAACTTTCCAGAATATTATTTAAATTTTACACATTGAAGTAATTAGGATGATAATATGATATTTAGTAAGTTTTTTTCATTCAAGATACACACCAATAACCAGTGTACCTCCAGTAATCTGCATGCGGATAAATTACTTTGATAAAGACAATGGAGTGGAATTTCTATCACAAACAATAAATAATGTGTTTCAGAATGTTTTCAACAGCAGTCTATACATTTTAAAGCTCAAGTAATTAACTATAGTATAATTTAACGTAGGAATAATATAACCCTCATATGCATACTGATATGCAAAAGGAAATTGTCAAATATAAAACAAGTTAGCAATTACCCCAGTCTTCCATTTTCTAGCAGCCTACAGTAAATTATTCACCAAACCAAGCACAGGTAATAAAACCCTGCACATTAGAAAGATTTGCAAATCAATGACCTTAAGAAGAAATAATAAACAATTATAACATTAAAGATTAAAAATCAGAGAATATTTATGTCGTTAAAACTCAAAGAGATGCATATTCTTAATGGAAGTAGTAGAAAGCAGTTTCATTGCCAAAATATTACAATACCATGTGAAGATTCGACAGACAAATAGTTAGACTAGTCGATTCATGACTTGACTCAACATTCGTATTATGTCAGAGTTCATTCAAAAAGTTAGCATGACAAAGTATGATCTATGGTCCAGTGGCATCAGTATCCTTTCAATTATCAAGTTTGATGTTCAACCCAACACCCACAGACAATGAATGTATCACAAAACCATCTCTATAAAATCTTCATACAAACACCAAGAAGCATAGAAATATTTTGGCAAAACGGATAAGTAGGAAGATAAAAACTAGATACATGGATGGGAACAATGACAACGCAAAAGAAAAGAATTCAAGAAATCAAGAACGAGAACATGAGAGTTTGATAAGAATGACAGCAAAAACAAATGCATCCAAAAAATGCAGAGCCAAAGCTAACTTGATACCCTCATAACTTGGTTTAACTAGCATAAAATGTAATTTCAATGATAAAATCACAAACAAAAAAAAGTGTCAAGGGAATTTCAACATTTAGCACTGAGCCAAGAAGTCGCTTCTACTTTTCCAATAATAGACTCCAATTTGATCCTGAAGAAAGTATCAGAGGCAACCAAAGCTGTCATAATTCAAGCAGAACACGAAAAATTCACGGGGACAATCAATTATACCATTTATCCTCCAAGAATGATCAAAACTAAAATGTAAATTCTTACTCAATATTTTGGGTTGTGGAAATTAACCATCCGTAGTATATACAAATATACTCAAACAAAAATAACAACATCAAAATCCAAATATGAATGATAGCATGCTGTCACATAAATTAAGCATCCATGGATTAAAATACTAGTGATGCCAGAAATGCATTTAGAACACCTAATTACATTCAATTACCAATTCAAGAAAAACAAGAAGTATCACTTTCCACTCAAGATTTCCAACTCCTCAGTAAATCAAACTGCCACAAATCAAATTCACCACCACTCAATTTCCTTCACAATCTAATCAAGCAAGCATCGCTAACAACCATATGTTACAAATCTAAGATGAAAAATATTAAAAAAAAAAACTTTGCAAGAAAAAAATTACAATAATAAGAGGAGGCCCAGCACCACCAATCAAAGACTCAGAATCGACCGCCGCAATGAATCTTCCCAAGCTCACCGCCAATCTCCTCGATTCAGAGAGCTGCCACCTTTATCAACAGATCAATCAAAAAGTCACCAAACAAATCACAAAAATGACATTCTTATAATCCAAAGATATCCAGTTTCAATCGAAGAAAAGAAAAATCCCCACTACCAAAAATAAAACCCTAACCTATCACCACGGCTTCAGGTCTCCGTGCGAAATCACTAATCAAATATGCTCTAATAAACTTACAGAGAGAACCTAGGGTTTTTCAACAAGAACAAAAGATTCCGTCACATCGTTAGCTCTTGGTCGAAAATAGATCGAATCACAGAAACAAGAAACGAGTGCCAAAACCCTAGTTTGACTAAAAATGTATAATCTGAAAGAGAAAGAGAAAGAGAAAGAGACTAACCGAAGCGAGGAAAGAGGCCGCGAGGATGCAAGAGATGGAAAGGTCTGAACGCTTAAAAAGGCTTTGAATGGCTGACGCCGCCGTTTCGTGTAGAGGAGAGTTACCTAAAAACACCAAGTTGCGAAGGTGAAACTGTTCAAAATAGATGACGAAGCGAGTCAAATCAATTGAAGGCGCTGCTTTTTTTGTATTGGAGATTGACTGACGTGCGTTTTCAAGTGTTTTTGTTTTTTTTCACCGGTTCGATTGTGATAAAGCCTGAGTTAACCCGACCCACTCGGATAGCGTTCTTAGCAAGTGCTGTGTGCCTCATTGTCCTTAATACGCGTAAGAGCATGCGAAATGTAATTACGACTTCCTTGAAATTATAAAGCAAATGCTATAACTCGCGTGTGCTGTTTTTTTCTAATAATTCTTTTTTTTATTATTATTATTATTTTTTTTTGACACCCAAAAGTATTTGGGCTGGTCTTCGTAACAAGGACGAATAAATGGGAAACGCCCTCTTACTTGTGTTTACTATCTAGAATTTGTACACCTATATTGCACTTTATTTTCATTAAAAACATAATTAAAATAAATTATTTTTTATTTGAAAAAATTATATGTTTTGCCTTTTAACATGATTAAAATCATTCTAAAATATAAATGATAACAATTAGGGGTAAAACTCATAACTTAGAATGGTAAATTAGGTAAATTTTTTATTAAAAAAAAACTTAAAAATTAGGGCGTAGGAAAAAAAAATTAGTTAATTACAAAATTATTATTTTAGCTCCATTGATAATAATTTTATTTTTTTTAAATAAAAATAAGATAAATTTTTTAAGAATATTTGAAGTAAAAAACAAAATTTTACTGTCAACTATCCCAAATATTTTAAATATAATAGTATAAATGGATATAGATTTTTAATATAAGATTTTCAAACAAATTTATAATATATATATATATATATAGGTAATTTGGCAATAAAATATTAAAAATTACTAGTAAACACATGATTTATTTTAAGAATTATATCTTTTTGTCATATTCATTGCCTTTTTATTCTTCTTTTTTTTGTTCGGTAAGTTTGTTCTCTTCTTATTTTATTTTATTTTTAGGAACTTTTAACTTTTTTTATTATTAATTTTTTGATAACTTTCACTCTCATTCTATGCACGTGCCAACGGACTAAGCATATTTAAAACTTAAAATATATATTTATCTAGTGCATTTATATTTTTATTTTAACATAAAAACATTATTTTTCCACTCAATTGAATCAGTAATACTTTGGGACCAAGTGTCAAATACAATGAACAATACCTTAAGAAATATCACTTTATTTCCTAGAAAAAAATGTACTCATTGAATAGATTAAATGTTTTCGAATGAAAGCAAAGAAAATTAATTAGCTGTAACCGTGTTGTGATAATAATAATACTAAAAGCTTTCTAAAGAGCCGGGAAACCGCGACGAACCGCGAATCTTTTTTATTATTATTATTAAATAATTATTCGACAATTTCAATTATCCAGCAAACTTATCCAAATAGATTTTCTCCCGAACCAACCGCAAGACGCACAATAAAACGATGATTTTCAATTCTCTCCTCCTCAAATCATCTTTTAAATACCTTCCAAATTCAATCTTTTTCAATTCAAAAAAAATATCCAAAACAATCTACCATTTCATCATCATCCGCTTTTCGCGGCAAATGGATCTTTCCAATCCCGCTCTTCTGTAATTCCGTTCACTCTAATCAAGATCTCTTACCAGAATCGGAGCTCCGATGGCTTCCATCGTCACTTTGATGGACATCTCAACTATCTCCGGCGGAGTTCGCCAGGAAGTTCCGGCGAAGAGGTTCTTGAAGACGAACACTAAAACGAGGACGAGCTTGAATTGTCTTTGTGAAAAGGAAAAGGTTGGAGTTAGGGTTGGTATTCGTTCGGATGCGAAGGAGATGAAGTATAGGGTTTCGGAATTGAAGATGAAGTCGTGGATTTCTTGGCAGTTTTCTGCTCCGGTGAAAGAGAGTTCATCAGCGGCGAAGCAGAGTAAAGAGGATGAAGAGAAGCAGAATTGTCATGTGAACACTGGATATGCGATTCGAGCACTGCGAGAGGAGTTTCCTCATCTCTTCTATAAGGAGCTCAGTTTTGATATTTACAGGTTCGATCCGGTCTTGTTACTTTTTCTGTATTTCTTTTCTTAGAATTGAATGATATTATTGGTGATTCTAGACTTGCTTGATCAAATTTGTTTAGATATTTTAGGAGGTTGATTTCCCTAACGATTTAGAGTTATCAGCACTAATATTTGTCAATTGCACCGTGAATTGCGGTGGAATTGCTAAAATTCCAAATCTAACGACGGTGATATGGAAAATTCAACAGTTAGATAAGTTCGCGTTGATCAAACTTTTCTGCGTCTTTTTTCTCGGTTGCCAATCTTTGTTTTGACTTTGTGACCATTGAGCATTCCTAATTTCCAACCAGAAATTTCTAGTTTTGGTAATCAACCACAAAAATTAGATGACAAAATTGTTTTCTACTATTGTTGTGCTAGTTCTATGATTGTTGTGCTGCTTTACCTCCTTCTAGATAAACTGTATGTTCATAATTTTTTTAAAAGTACAGTTGATTTAGTATAGTATAGTCATTGGAGCTCTGAATTTGGTATGTATTGGGAATGATATTTCTTTTTTGCACCTATGATGAGCAGATAAAGAGGTTTACAGAGGAACCTCTGCCTCTATAAGACATATGGGTCTTAAAAGATAAGAATTCTCTGTTTTTTATTCAATTCGTGCAGCAATTTAAATTTACAGACACAATAACCGTTGCAGCAACAGATAAGAGATTTTATCAATTTCCAACAGCTACTAAAGCCCTACAATTAAGGTTTACTAACTCAAGCTCATTTAAATTTGCAATTAACACATGCAAAGATCTATTCAAATCATACCTATGGACATGTAACAGATGCGCATGATTTATTTAACTAACAAAATCTCAAGGACACATAACTGGATTGTATTCTTCCTGTTACTGTTGTATCATTTTCTTGTTGATCACGTCCATCTTCTTGGACATTTTCTCCCCAAACAGTGGTTAATGCATTTTCATATTGCTTACTTTAATTATCTATGATTTTATATGGATGAAACTGGAGCCCAAATTAGACAACCGCAATTTAAACAACAATTTGGGCCTTATTTTCAAGGTTTGTGGAAACATAGCTAGAAATTCCTTGAAAAGATATACAAGGCGAAATTAGTTTTTCTCTGATGTTTAAAGAATAAGTGTATCATTATCAAGTGTGAGTTAATAATTAACAAGGTGCTAGGGTCTTAAACCTTTACATTTTTCATTTACACTCTTGATAAGTAATCTGATGGAAAATGTAAAGATGTGATATAATCTGTTGATTTGAATCATACAAGAGTTTCGTATAAGTTATTGTTGTACTTCAAAAGTCATGGAAACGTTGGCTTCAGCATCTGATTTTACTCTAGTTTTTTCAGCTAGACGTAGCTTGAATATTCATTGACCTTATCTAGGATGATTTCTTAATGACACGTCTAATTCCTTTGCTTAGTATTCTCAAAGCGAATCAAGTAGACCTTTCTAAATATGAAGGATGAAGTTGATTTTTGCACTTGAATTGGCATTGCATCTGAATCGGTTTTCTTCCCCAGTTAGAGAGTTTATTCACCAAAGTAGAACTTTTTCAAAACATTACCACTGTGTTTTTGGTTGTTGCCATCGTTTACTTGATTTCAATCGTTTCTTCATTTCCAGTATCATATGGGTTGTTTACACAATTAGCATGGTTCAAAAGCTCAATTTAGCTTTTATGAAACAACTGAGGAAATATTAGCAGTCTTGTCATTCATATAGGCTGCTTACACAACTGAGGAAATATCTCTGGTGGTTAGGGATCACTTGATGTTATCTATGCTCAGCAACTATCTCATCTCTTGTTCTTTGTCAATTTGCTTTTTAACATTTCTATGCTGTGTAGGGATGATATTGTCTTCAGAGATCCCATGAACACCTTTGTCGGCATCGAGAATTATAAATCAATTTTCTGGGCCCTACGATTCCATGGCAGGATTTTCTTCAAGGCACTTTGGCTTGACATTATCAGTGTGTGGCAGCCTGCACGGGGCACCATAATGGTCCGTTGGACAGTGCATGGGATCCCTCGTGTCCCATGGGAGAGCCATGGCCGCTATGATGGCACTTCAGAGTACAAGCTTGATAAGAATGGAAAGATCTTTGAACACCGTGTAGACAACATTGCTGTCAACTCTCCTCCAAAGTTCCAAGTATTGTCGGTTGAAGAACTGATCCAATCCATTGGCTGCCCTTCATCTCCTAGGCCAACTTATTTTGAGTTTTTACCATCACCCTTCATAAACTCTACACATTCTTGGTGAGATTCACTTGGGCAAGGTGTTACCTGGGCTTTTGGAATACTTTTGGCTTGTAGTTGTTCTGCAGAAGCTTGAGACATAATTTAGGTATTGTGAACTTACAGTGTTGGAATGCAATAGAGAAAATAGTTATACTTGGCACTGTGTCTGGTCCAGTTACTTGAGTGGAATTTTTGGAAACAATCACAAGGCCTTGGCCTTTCAAGACTTGCTGTACATTTTATACTCTGTATAGTGCTGATCAATGACATATTGTTGTACAAGTTCTTATATTTTCCATAAAAAGGTAGCCGAGTGCATGAAACTCTTGTGACAAAAGAAAAGACAGAAAGATGGCTAGGGTTTCATTGATAATTCTCTAAAAGAGTGTTGTAAGTACAAAAGAAATTAAGCAAAACTTATATAGCTACTAAAAACATAATATTACTAAACTACACCTAATATAAATAAGTACTCTAATATACTAAAACGTAATCCATTTTACATCAAATATCATATTATTCTAACATCTTCCTTCAAGCTCATGGGTGTAGAGACATTCATGAGCTTGCAATATCATGAACGTAGCGTTGTCATCTAGCGGAAGGAGAGATGTAGAAGAAAATGATCAAATGCAAAGATTACCAATCAAATGTAATTATATTTCAGATTGCTGTAAATTCAAATACAATCATCTTTTAAATTGCTGCAAATTTCAATGCAATCATATTTCAGATTGTTGTAAATCCAAATGCAACCATCTTTCAGATTGCTACAAATTCCAATGCAATCATATTTTCGATTGCTACAAATTCAAGTGCGATATCTCTCAGATTGCTGCAAAATCCAAATACCACGCCAAAAATCCCAAATCCAAATGCAATTTTTTTTTTCTCATCCAAAAAACTATCCATCTACAACCTTGCCGAATGATTGCAAACTTCTTTAGTTGTTTCATACTTCGCCAACTACGTGCCAATAGAGTGCTCAACAAAATTGTTAATCCAAGTAATAACCTTATAATTATTAGCATCTTATGTATCTAAAAGATCCGCACATCTTTCATGATTTTCATTAGTGGGCATGGTGAATGCACCAATAACATAACCCCATAATTTCTTTTCCTTCAAAAAAATTCTTCGTCACATAATTCCAATGAGAATAATTTTTTCCATCCAATCATACACTACTAAAGTGAAGAAAATCATCTTTTTCACTCGTCATAGTAGTCTTTATCAAAAGAAATTACCAAACTTCTCCCAAATCCCAAATCCAAAATCCAAGTGGTTATAATAATCACAAATCAATTTGTTCCAAAATCCAAAATCAAACTATTGGAACTAAGTCTCTTGCATGTCAATAGTTTCAAAAATAGTAATTAAATAAAGCAAGTCATCCATCGTGATGCTAATGTTCCCAATTCTCAAAAACAAAAAAACTCTAAAAAAACTTATTTTTCTAATGCAAATAATAACCACTAAAACATAATGACAATCTCAATTAATCTAGTACAAGGCCACCACCGTCAAATAACAACGGGGTTTTCAATATTCATTTCTTTAATAAAATATACCCACCGATTCCCTTCTTCAATATCTTCTAGCAGCACGTTCTTTGGTAATTCCTTCTTTGTAGCAGTCGAACACTAATAGAAAGAACGCCACACATTCCAGCGCTCTTACCCGCACTAATGCTGCAACTCTAATCACGTAACGATACCCATAACGATCGAACTTGCTCTGATACCATACGATAAAAGAGAAGGCAGAAAAACGACTAGAGTTTCATTAATAATTCTCTAAAAAAATATAAATACAAAAGAAATTAAGCAAAACTTATATAGCTATTAAAAAGCACAAAATTATTAAACTGCAATAATATAAATAAGTACTCTGGTATATTAAAACCTAACTCATATTACTCTAACAACTCTCACCTGTGCATGGTCCCCGGAAGAGTCAAACCACTTTTAGTCTATTATATGCAGTTTGAGATAAATCTTATTGTTGTGCCAAGACTCCCCTTTCCTTATATTTTCCATAATGATGTATAGTTTTACATTTCCTTTATGTTGTTTGTGTTGAGCATCCATTGCATGACATGGAGAGGTAGACAAGGTATTCTGAGTTTTGATCCTATGCCTGTAACCTAATGTAGTATGCATACATATTTAACATAATTATCTAGATTTAAAGTATTGTATGTGGCCAATGATTTCGTACTCAAAATCTTGAGTGGTCATCCAGTTGCCTTCCAGGAAATCTTGTTCTTTATTTGGTTCTTGTCTCCTACTGCTAGAAAGAATGTGGCCCGGCCCAGCCCAGCCCATCAGATTGCTGGTATTGCTTTATTTGTTGTCTAATCTGTCATTTGCTTTATTTCTTGTTTCACTAAAATTCTAATCAGCAAACGGATTCTCTGCTTACTCTGCTAAATTATCAGCATGCTTATTGTTTGCAATTAGGCCTGCGATGGTTCGATTTGAATCAATGATCAAACTTAAACAAAATTAAATATAATTAGTTTTAATTTTATTTAGTTTAATTAATTTATTTCGAATTATCAAATTGAATCGAACCGAACTAAACATAATCAGTTTGAAATTTTATATGTACATGCATTAAATAAATTAAAATAATTAATTATATATATATATATATATATATATATATATAAAAGATAATTTTAATTTTTTTAATACATATTTAAAAAACTTGAAAACTGTTTTTACTGTATAAAAATAATTATATAATTTTTTAATAAAAATGTCTATATCACAAAAGAATTATAGACATTAAAAATAAATATTAATAGTTTTAATTTTAAAATCGGTTTAATTCGGTTTAGATCGATTTTTAAAGTCCCAAATCATAATCTGAACCAAACCTATCGATTTATACTTTTTTTAAACCTAAATCAAACTGAACTTATTTAAAAACTAAATTAAATCAAATCAAACATATCAATTCGATTATACAATTTAAATTAATCTATTAACACTCCTATTTGTAATATTTCCTTCATGATCAGAAGAGGTTTTATTTCCTCCACCAAACCAGAATCAGAAATTTCCTAGTTGATAAACACTCTCATGCATTGATTTTTTATTTTTTATTTTATATTTTTTTGTTGAATTGAGTATACTAAATTTATTCATCTGTCCTGTACTCCTATGCAAAGTTGAAGTTCTGCACTTGTACGGGCATCTGCATACTTCATGATAAAGGAATAACAAGAACTTTGTCCTGCAACTTACAGTACAAATTATTTGCACTGGATTTCTCAAGTCATATATTATTATATTGTCGTCAACTTTTTCATTATTTGTATGCCCAGCTGTGATTATGTATATGTATGTATATATATGTATAGGTGTTGACATGTAGATGCATGCATACAAACCACGACGCGAGTGTTACAATTATGTTATTCATGTTTGTATACGTATGTAACAATCTACATAGAGTATGTACCCTACCTATATTGGACAGGCATTATGTACAACCATTATTTACATATGCGTAGAGTTAAAGAGTCACATGTCCATCTGCTACATGTATAGCTTTACAACAACATAAACATATATTTACTCATATTTTAGAATTCTTATTTGTTAATCGATTTTTCAGCATTTAGTGTCCCTACTAAGGGTGATAAGTACCCACAAGACATACTCCAACCATTGTGATTCTATAATATTGTCTCATCCTAATATACAGCCCACTCAACAGTGTCTAGTACCCCTAAAATTATTTGTTATCATCACCCTGAATAGGAGGCAATGTGTGCAACTCAAGTATGACAAAAATATCTTATGTATGTAGTGTCCTCATTCGTTTTACGACGAAACTAATTCATCTGAACTCAGGAGTATATAACAACAAGGGTGTTCTTTCCTAAAATAAACGTAGAATACATGAGGCAAAAATTCAATCGCAATTCGAATTAAACTCGCTACCTCACGGGTCCCTCCGCGGACCAACTGAGCTTCCCAGAGTTGGTTAGAAAACTTTATATTCATACGTGCGTGTGTCTATATATATATATATACTTCTCTATTCATCTTATATTAATCATTATTTATGAATAGAATCACATGATTAATGACGAAGTAGTTAGATCTACAGTGAACATCTTTTTTCCAACTACCGCATTAACGACCCACGATCAATAAATTCCCTCGTCATTTTCTCTTTCACAGTAAATAGAAGGAGTCAAGTCTCCACGTACCCAGAAGGTGAATTAGAAACTAGCTCCCCTACTCATTCACTATCCACCTGCCGCATCGTTTGACCAAATTTGACTTACACTGGTTTCGAAGCACACAATTATTTTATCTTCAACTTGTGTTCAAATGGGCCCGGTAGTTATTTCTCAACTAAACACCTGAGAGTACAGTACATTAGTTAATCCTCGGAATTGCTTCTACTCTACTCGTTCGTCGCTTACTTCCTTCCACTCTTTTCTTTTCTTTTCTTTGTTTTCCCACCAAAAACTTAACGCCAAGCTGACCATTAATTTTTCCGCATTAAGTATTTCTCCCTCCGCCCCACTAGCTGTCTGTCTCTCTCTCTCTCTCTTTTCTATTGTAAATGTTCTTCTTCATTTCTAGGGTTTATTCGATTCTCGAAATTCACTGCAAATCTTGTCGCCGGTGGTAGTAGAAATGCCGGAATTACTGATGGAGAAGCCGGCGATGACGTTCGATGAGGTTTCCATGGAGAGAAGCAAGAGCTTTGTTAAGGCATTGCAGGTGCGCTATTCGCTTTCTGTATTTCGTGATCTTAGTTTCTTTTTTTTGTGTTTATTATTGTTGTCTATCTACTTGTATTGATTGGATCTGAGTGGTTGGTTGTTTTTCCTTGGTTTGAGAAACGAGTTTTGTGATTCTCATCGGTTTGATTTGTTTTTTTTTTTTTTTTTTTGGTACCTAGATGCTAGTGCTAGAGTATAAGTTTTCCAGCGATGAATTTCTCGGGAGTGATTTTTGTTGTTTGTGTTTTCGTTTTTTTAACGATAATGTAACTGAGTTTTCTGCTGGTTGATGTGTTTTTCCGCTTTTATTGCTGCCTGTTTCGTATTTTCAGATCCTCGGTGATCTCTGGTGCAATTTGGATGAAATTCTATGTCATTCAATTAGTGAAACGTTGGTATAATTTCTGCTAAAGTTTTTTCCATGGAATTTGGTCGATTTGGTTTGGTGTTCTCCAAGATCGCTCTCATCAGCTTGTCGACTACCATTATATCTTTTTGCGGTTGATTGTATTCTTTTCCTATTGATTGATTTTTTTCACATCTATTGAGATACACAGCATTAGTGAAAGTCTTTTTTAAAATTTATCTTTAAAAGCATGTTTATTGCTGGTATTCATCCATTTTGTTTTAAATGATTTTCACGAGTAGCTAGTTCAGGTGAAATTTATTGACGCCAATTGACATCAATCTTTAGATTTTTAATTGTTTATGCTTCTTTGAGGCGATTAGTCAAGGTGTTGAGCTCATTATTGTAATTTTTTCCCTTTTGGCTTTCAAATCAAAGTCAGAGAGTTCTGAAGTTTGTGATGTTGCTGAAAGTTAGGGGATTCTTCAATTACTTCATCTTCTGTTGGTGCTGTTTGCAATCACAACTATGGGCTTAATCTAAGTTTTGTGAGCTTTAGTTAAGCTGCTGTAGATCTCACATCTCAGTACTGGAAAATAGATGGATTCATGCCTCTGTAAACTATCAATTGCCTTGCCGCTAGACTAGCCAATTGTGTGTTGTTGTAGTAATTGAGCTCCAAACTATAAAATACAGGCATAACAATTTCTGCTTGTATTTTGAGTATATTGATTATTGAGTGATCTGATGTGTAATGATAAATGATAAAAGAATTTATTGACACATTAGCACTACAAACTTTAATCCATGATGGTGTTCAAGAATGGCCATTAGACTGCCATAGCCAGTCTACCACTTTAGAAAATTTATGGTTCAGAACTCATGCTTCAATTGGCACAAAGTTGGTAGTACCTCTATTCTTGATTAGATGTATTCTTAGCATTTCATGCTGATTATTATTTTATCTAATGTGCTTATATTTGAGAAACTTTTGAATAGGCATCTTTATTTTCTTTGATCTTATTTGATTGGCTATTTCAGGAACTGAAGAATTTAAGGCCTCAACTTTATTCAGCTGCAGAATATTGTGAAAAGTCCTACCTTCATAGTGAGCAAAAGCAGATGTAAGATGCTTATCCCAGTACTTTGATGATACAGTTGACTAATTATGGAGAAACAAATTGTGAAGCACACTTCCATCCATGAGTTTATTACTGTTAGAAGGGTTTTTTTTTTTTTTCTCGTCCAAGGAGGTTAATTTATCCTATCTTTATTATTTATTTTTTTATTTTGATACAATAATATCTAGTCATTGTAAATTCCACTTTAGATATATCACTAAACAATCTTTTTAAGACTTAATAAGTGCACTTGCACTTGTGTGTGTTTTTAATTCATGAAACCTCCCAGCTTTAGTATGTAATCGCTTCTGTTCATAGTATTGTTGTCAAGTGACCTCAATTGTTGTGTTGGTCTTGCAAATGAGAGTTTTTGATTCCTGGTTAGGCATCAGTTATTCAGATTTAGAACTGTTAGCATAGAGTCTCCTTTTTTCACAGTTCACATGTTGGAATGGTAACTCCTTGCATCACTTTTAAACCAAAATGAGATTCTATGTCAGGGTATTGGACAATCTAAAAGACTATGCTGTCAGAGCCCTTGTCAATGCTGTTGATCACCTTGGTACTGTTGCTTACAAATTAACTGACCTCTTTGAACAACAAGCATTGGATGTCTCAGCCATGGAGCAAAAAGTTTCAAGTCTCGATCAGGTATTTTTCTTGGTAATAGACTCTTCTGCTGCTATAGGAGTGGTGCCCTTTCTCTGATACTAAGTTGCTTCCTATCTCAATATTAGCGACTTCTTACTTGCAAATCATACACGGACAAAGAAGGCTTGAAGCAGTTGCAGTTGTTTGCGATCATCCCAAGGCATCACAAACATTATATCTTACCAAGTATGAATTTGAACTTCTAACTTTTATTTAAAAGTTGTAATCACTAACCCCGATAATGAGAGTGATTCTAATTTTCATATTTTTTAAATTCCAAGATAGATTCGGTGAATAAGAAGGTACAGTTTAGTCCATATGTACAGACAGATGCGAGACAAAAACATATTATGGCAAGACCGCGTTTTAGTCCTTCGGGTACATTGTTTAGTCCACATAATGTCTTTTTATTGGTAACTCATTTCCCTAGTTTTCTTTGCAAGAATGAGCAAGTCATTGGGCATATGATGCATGTATTCTAGGTACACCCCCATCTAAAACTCTCTCATGGCATCTAGCTTCAGAAACTAAGTCTACCTTGAATGGGAACCAGCAACCATTGATTGGGTAAGTTTATGGACTGTAATCTTAAAGCTTTTTACAGAAACTTATTAAAATGTCTTATCCTATTGTTTTCAATTATAATCTTGTCAGTGCATCCCCTAATTAGCTTAATGAACTGTGGTTTTGGTAATTTTGGATGCAGCGATGAACTAGCTACATCGTCTGGAACAACAACTGGAGTCTTCCATCTATTGGGTATTTGCTGTTAGATTGTTCATTGCATTTTTTCATCAAAATATCTTTTGATTTTAATTGCCAATAACTGGTTGTGGTTTGAATTTATGATCTTCATGACAAGACAATGTTTTATCTGGTGCTGCAAACTTGTAGATGCTGAAGAGGCTGTGGCATCAAAATTGTCATCTAGTCGTCTTCAATCCGTCAGTGGAAGTCCTGCTTCTAGTTTTGTTTTGCAAACGTTTGGTGTCACAAGGAAGGTAATGCCATTATCAATGAATATACTTTTTTTCTTTTAAAAGGACAAGCTAGACTTTTTTGCATTCTTCTTTAATGTAGATTCTCTTTCGGGGGAATGCAATGTTGTTCACAAGCATAATTAGCTTCCATTTGGTCAAAGAAAATTTGTGATACCACATCTTTGTTTGTTACTTATTGCATAGAAAGGTTATTCTTACACCTGGGTTTGCATTGGCATTAACTCTCGTCTTCTTCCCTTTTTCCACAATAAATAGTTCTTTCTATACTATGTCCAATCAGTTAAGAAGTTCCATAGGTAGGCCTGGGCCTTGGAATGTGGAAGTTTGTGATGTGCTGCTTTGCGGAATTCTCAGCATCTACTTCACTAAGTAATCCTATGCGAAAAAGTCCTGGTCTTATTCCCAGTACCAGCTCTTGGTGCAAGAATTGCCGAATGGGGAGGAAGAATTGGCAACAGTGTTAAGACCAAGTTTTTATCTAAAATATGTTTTGACATTTCTTTGTTTCTTCTGTTTTTGATTTGCTGGCCTTCTGCATAGTTCAATTCAATATGATTCATCTTTCTTATACATGCGATGCTAGAGACTTCGGTTTGATTTTGTGAGTTGCATTTCCTATTGTAAATACTCCTACCCAAGTTTTTTAAAGGATTGATTCAAAAAAAAAAGTTTTTTAAAGGAGAAAAAATGTCCAAGGCTGTGTGCAGAGCTATATTAAAATGAAAAGGGTGTAAAATGCTTAGATAAACTTTTCATTATTTTTTCCCTTTTGCAGGACTATCCCGATGCCTCCAGGTCTATTACACCACATAGATCCTTCCACTATGCGGTTCAGCGTGAGAGTACCCGTACCCGTGTACCTGTTCGCAGCAAAAGCATGCTGTCAACATTCTTCCCCAAACAAAAAACAACAAAAGTAAAGACCAAATAGGCACCATGACAGTGTGAGGGAGCAGAAATCTCAGATGCCACTGTGCCATGTTTCCTTCCTTCAGCTGACTAATTGGTTGGTGCTGTGTATTTGTCCTAATACTTACCTTGAGGATATCTTGTGCATGAATAACCTGAAATTGTATGGGGCCATTGACTGTACGAGCGAGACGGCAGATTATTACATAGACATGGCTTATTGGACTTGCGCATTTTGATTGTAATGTATTATTATCCAAACATTTAATAATTCAGTTTATTTGTTACTAGTGCCCTTTTTATTTTCATTTCTTATTTTCTCGGATATCTTGTTTTTACCTTTGATTACGTTCAAGCAGTTTTCCTGGAATCTGAGCAATTAAAGTAAATGCTTTCCACTGTTGCTAAGATGATGGCTCTTTCTTCTTTGTATCAAGATATGTATGTTTGACTGCCGATCAGTTACCACCGTTTGGATTCTGTGCGCTGCAGCATCTGCTTCACTTACGGATAATCAATTGGGTGTGTTGAAATAACGAATATTTCTACCAACACAATCTGCTTTTTAAACTTTCAGTAAAATGGACTATTGATCAAGCAGCATAAGTAACTTAAACAATAAGGACTTCTGGATCTTGTTTACAAAAGTAACGTACCGCCATATTTGGACCCCTCACAAAAAATAAAAAATAAAAAATAAAAAATAAAAAATAAATATAGAGATATCAAAAAGCAATAGCCAGGTCTTTTGTTTAATTTGCTCTTAAATCAACAGTACACTACAAGAAACAGATTCTGGTACTAGTTCTTGAAAATGTTTTACATCAGTGCTCTAGTAAGACTAGAACAAATAATGAAAATTGTAAAACTGTTGCTGATCTAAAAGGCAGCAACCAAATTGCAAAATCTATTGTGTCAAGAAGATAATGTGATTGTAAGATCAAGATATAAATATTTAAAAAAAGAAGGAAAATTTTCAGGATACAGGTATACAAGTAGAGCCCCATTATCTTTGATGATCTGATTGCCCATTCTTCAATAACATAGATTCTATCTTACTGAGCCAACTAACATATTGATCGTTCTCCTTTCTGTGCAGGTGGAGAAGAAGGAAATTGACCAATTCTTCTCCAATTCCCCGGGCGACTAAATATTCCTTGAATGCATCCTGCAAATAGGGATCCAAAGACCTGAATACAAAACCATGTATACAGAAAATTTGAGGCCCCCCCTCTCTGATCAGAACTAGCCAAAAAAAAAAAAATTTAATTAAAAATTAAATTCCTACAGACAAAATTAAAAGTACAAAGATGGAGAACTCAATCACTGATCTTTCAGTTCATCAAAATGGGACACAATACTTGAACTAGTTTGTATTATTATTATTATTATTATTATTATTATTATTATTATTATTATTTCATCGTCATTATTTTTGCCTCTTCTTTTAACATCAGAAGAACTGTTGCTTTATTTGCACGGTCTGTCATCACCTTGATACCAACAACAGCACCAACAAGATGCATTTCAATACAAACTAAAGGTTCTATATGTTAGTAATAGCTATATAGTTGGGCCTCCACATATCCACCTATAACTTTTATGTCAAGTGATTTCTAACGTAGTACCTGAGCATTGCTATAGTAAGAGGTATTGGGTTCAAGCCTTGTCATTGACATTTACATCATTCCCAGTTGCATGTTTGGTATTTGTCTTATCTTTTACCTCCCTTATATGCCTGATGGGGCTGCATAAAAGAGGCAGCGCTAGTAAAAGCTTGATATATACATCGTTGGATCTCCACCTATTAGCTATAGCTTTTATGTCAAGTGGTTTCTAACACTATACTACAAGTTAAAAGCCAAAATAGATTAGTTTCAATAAATTGAAGGGTCAAATGTCTTAGCTATATTTATGATTTCCACTCTAAACAATTTTTTTTTTTTGCAAAGGAGAACGATAGTTAAGAAGTACAAACATGCACTATTTGGTAGATAACAACAAATAATAAGTCAAAATACCTCAACTAATAGTCATCTTACGTAATGCATAGCTAACACAACAGTTGTCTTATATCTCCGTATTTGCACTCTTCATTAAAAGTGATCTCTAACAAACCACTTGTACTTCCAAAATCTCAGGTCATATCCTTCTCAATCTTGAGTTTTATGGATTTACAGGATTCATTCACACCCTCTCAATACTTTTGAATTTAAGGGACCAACAACTTCTTTAAACTCCCACACAATTTCCCTAGCTATAATCACCACCTCCATATAATAGAAACTCTCTCCACTCCAACTCTCACAAGCCATTTTCATGATAAGCACAATACATACTCCAATTTCTTAAGGCCTAGGTGTCCAAGTTTTATGGAAAGCCAGATCTTGTCCATCTAGCTAGAAATTATCAAGATCTCCTCTTTGTCATCCTAAAAGAACCTCTTCATTGCCTTCCTAGAATATTAACCATGCTTATCACAACAGAAAACAAGTAGATGCAATAATTACAACGCGAAAGGACCAATTAACCATCTCAGGACAAATTCTCCCTTCCACATCAAATTTCCTATTGAATTTTACCACAGATAAACTCCAATGGTCTCAAGAACAACTTAAGTACTGCTTCTGCTTTACATCATATGCATCTTTTTTGACATTGGATGAGAACAAGACCAACTTCTATACAAAGGTATGCATGTGAGTACACACCTTAAATACAACGAACTCTTGTTCTTAAAACACTATTACAATCTCATCTTTTTAACACTACAATATGTAAAAATCATCCCAATGATTCTCTTCATTTGACTAAAGCAAGCTATTTTCCACAACTATAATGCTTAAATACTACTCATGCTATCTAAATTTCAGGGATTTTTCTTTTGCAATGCTATTTTCACATTCACTCAAACAAAAAGCACGAAAATACTAGTAATGACAGAATATTGAGTGTATAAATTTTTGAAACCTAACCTGAAAGAAGGTCCTCTATAGACTGAAGCTCCCAAAGCTCTGGACGACGGCAGATAATACGCATTGCAAACAGAGAAATCAGATTTGCCATCACCTTCAGATGAAACGCAATCAAACTGCAACACCGAGGTCAAACCAGGCTTCTTAACGCAAACCTTCATCAAAACTCGATACGGAAAACCTTCAGCACCGTCGTCGTCTTCTCCGCCAATCAAAGCCGACACCGCAATCTCCTCTCCTGAGTCACAGCTCCTCCTCAACACCACATCCTTGAACCTTCTTTGATCCCAATCCAACACGAAATCCCCCAAAGAACCGCTCTTCTGCCACTGGAAAAACACACTTCGGATCTCAGAATCAAACGATTTCTCAATACCGAAAAAACAAAAGATCTGGAAAATCTCTGATAGACATATGAAGCGATTTTGTGAGATTTTTAGTGATTTCGAGAGCTCGTGAAATGCTGTTGAAGAAGTACCTGATAGGGATTTGAGTTCTGTTCGTGTCGGAGTTCCGATTGCAGTATATTTACCAGTTTTGCGTCTCGTACAGCTCGGTAACTTCGCCTCAAAAACTGTATTATCTTCGGCATTTTCTCAGCTGCGTCTGAATCTCTAATCGACAATTTCTACTGAAAAGGCAACCGAAGAAGAAGAAGAACAAATACTTCGTTACTAAGAGAGTATCAACAATCGTACGAGAAACGAGAAAAATTAGGAGGGGATACGAGTAGCATACTGGCATTCGACAATTAACTAGGGGTGTAAAAGTAAAATTCATCATAATAGTATAAGTGGCGTACCGCCACTAATACTATTATATTTAGTATATTTATTTGTATTGTAAAACTTAATCATAATTATAAATGTAACACTTGACAGAGGAGTGAAAGATCTAAGTCAACCACCCAAAGTTGGGTAGTTAGTTGCTGAATCAGTACCCAAAGTTGGGTAGTTAGTTGCGGAATCAGTATAGGCTATGGTTAAAGAATGAGATTTCGATTTTAAGTCTGAGTTCATGCTCACTCTTACGCGTCCACTTTAAAGAGAAACTGTTTAATATTGCGTACTATTTTCAATTCTAAAATATTCTCACTCCCACAAAAAAGAACAAAATATAGGCTATGATCGAAGAACGAAGCCTCGATTTCAAGTCTGAGTTCATGTTCACGTCTGTACGCCCACTATGAGAAAAGAATGTCCAATAGTACATACCGTTCTTGACTCTAGATTAATCTCACCCTCACAAAAAGATTAGCAAGAACAGGGAGGGTCAAAGACAAAAAAAAAATAAATAGAAAGATGTAGATCAACCTGATATGTTCGAATTAGTTCGACCAATTGCCATTTAGCATCAATCACGCTCACCACAGCAGTATTTGATCCTTTATCGACCCAACCAACCATCACAACTGTTAGACATTGTGCAAAGTCTCTTCAAGTTTTTGCTATGTGTACTACAGCAGTGTGGTACAAATATAATGCATGTGGTAGTGCATGACCATGATCCAAACAGCCAAGAAGCTAGAAAAGAATAGAAATCCCTAGAAGAAGAGTACTTGTAGAAAAACTAACTCACGAATCATGTTTGGCGCAATTCACATATAACTGATAACAAAGACAAAAACCTGACGCTCTCTACTTGAATTTCTTCTCATTCTTTCTTTTTTTCTTTTTTGTCCCCTTCCCAGTTTGTCATGAGATCACAGTAATGAAAAATGCCTACCGATTGGGTTTAGAGAATCAATCCATAAATTAACATCTTATCAGAACATATAATTTGCAATTACTATATCTGCACTTGCCCAACAGGCGAAGAACAACCCTGCTGAAACACTGACCAAGCCGGACAATGTTCAACTTTGTATTTCACTCAATGCAGGGAAGTAAGACCATGACGAGCAAGAAGGCACCAGTAATCTTTTGAGGATTAAATAGAGTTGCAACCTCCCAGTTTCAATGCAATCCGGAGCTAGATCAACAAATCATGCAAATGTTCGGTAACTTATTTTCGCCGCCTGTTTGTGACCAATTCCAGGGTTGCCTTTTCTCATCATTGCAGCAAACTCATCATAGTTAATTCTTCCATCCTGTGGGAAAGTAGAAAGTTTACGCGTAACAAATAAACCAATATAAAAGAAAAACGTACACACTGTCACACTGAATATAAGAATTTCCGGTTATCGTTGAAGGAAGAAACAAATATCGAAATCTTTCCACATTTCATTTCAGCAGCTCAGATCACGTATAAATGTGAGTTTTAACAACTTCAATGCTATCAGAATCACGCTCATTGAGCTATTTATCTCCCTGCTTTTTTTTTTTCACAAAACAACAAATTGTACATACAGATGAACCCAATACTTTCTTTGGGAGAACATGATCTTGAAGCATAGAAGAAAAATACCAGCCTTATCAAAAGAAAATTAAAAACTCAAAATTCATAATTAACTTAAAAGCAGTGTTTTCAAGGCACCAAGGTGATGTCTAGGTAATTTGCCCTGTCTAGGCGAAACCTATACGTGGCTTAGGCGATAAAAAAAATATTTATTTATAGGTCCCTAGATAATTAATTAATTATTTATAGGTCTCTGCACAGTTCATATACAAAATTATATATATCTAACTATATTCTATAATAAATGTTAAATTTTCATAAAATGATAAAAAATACTTCATATTAATTAAAATTATGTCCACAAAACATTTATTCATGTCATAATACACATTATCTAAAAGGTTCAAAAGTACAAAACTCAAATATCTATCGCCAGAGGGTAGTCGACGGTCGCCGGAGATATCGACGATTTTTCTTGGTTGGAGCAAATGGAAAGAATGAGCTTAGGGAGAGAAAGGTTCGAGGATTTACTATAGAAATAGGGCATTTTTGTTTTTTAAGCTTTTTTTTTAAATTAGACAGACACCCTAAACTTTTTAAATATTAGCACAAACCCCCACTGTCAGCCTAACACAATGCCTAGGCATTTGCATTTTCTCCCTAAAACGCCTAGACATTGCCTAGGCGACCGCCTAGGCGAAGCCTTGAAAACACTGCTTAAAAGTCTCAAAAGAGCCAATTTTTGTGATGATGATCAGTGTGAGAACATTATTTCACTGATGAGGCCCTCATGAAAGTCTCTCTCTGGTCTGATATATCCCATGAACCTACAATACCCCAAGAGCGCACAACTCTTTCTACAAGAGATATTAAGGTATTTTGAAACATTCGTAAGAAAAAAGTTCACCACTGTTAGGTTAAATTCAGCATGTTTGGCAGATGGGTTCTCTTGAGCCTGGTTGGTTACAAGGCTGGTCTAGGTAGTCAGTCATATAGCTTATCTGCGAGCACAACCTCCATAGGAGATTTCATCAAATAGATGTTTTTGACTGAAAAGATTACCTCACTGTTTCAAAATCTAGCCGCTAAAAGATGCCTCAGAGAAATCATAGGTTTTTCTAAAGTTTAACTTTTTGACAAATATATCAGAAAAAAGGAAAAAAAAAAAAAAATAGTTGGGCACTACCATAATGCAGGAGATTGTACATTAAGGGCAGGGGCAGACCTATGTAGAAGCTCCTAGCATGAAACCTAAAAGGGCTCAAAATTGCACTCTGCTATCAATGGTCCAAAATTTACTTCTCATACAATCCCCATTCCCAAAGAATTTTTTTTTTTTTTTGCATTGTTGAATTGACATCGCAGCTTAAAACATCAAGTGCCATAACTCTTTAATTGGCTACTTCACAGGATACCAGTTCAGTCCCACCATTTAAGTATAGAAATTGTAATTGACCCTAGGGAGACTGACGGTAGACCCGGTTGACCAATTGTGGTCATTTTCACAGCCCAAAGACTCCTACTAGCTTACATAAGTACCAGAAACTATTTAATGGAACTAATCCTGCAATGCTTTGGAATGAATACGTACATTGTCAGTGTCAACTTCTGCAATGATCTCCTTTATTGTTTTCTCATCACCCATATTATACCTCTTAAGTGCTTGCTCCAATTCCTCCATTGTAATGTACCTAAAAGGAGAGGGGAGATAAGCAAATTTAATTATTTCATAGAAACTTCAACTAAACGATTACATAATTAATACTGATGAAATATGCAAGCAAAGAAGCTACCCGCTATGGTCCTTGTCAAAATACTGAAAGGCAGTGAATAGGTGGTCTTCTTTCTCCATTCTATTCATATGCATTGTAGCTGTTATAAACTCTATATAGTCAATGGTTCCATTTCCATCCACATCAGCCTGGAAAGGAAGTCATTTTTATAAGTGACAATAAAATGAAGGAGTCAGTTAATCTCGTTGTGTCCATAAATTTAAGAAGGGTGCAAAGCAGGAAGAAGCAGGTAGGAATCAGGTACAATTATGAAATATTCTTTTCATCGGAAACAAAATGTGTATTAAACAGAAAGAGCGAAAACAAAAAGGAAAGAGATCAAGATGACAAGAAGTTCTCCGAACCCTTAATCCAAATATGAAATGTGAAAGTTACAGCCTATAAATACAGTCGATTACCATTTGTGAAACAGAAAAGTTATACATAAAATGATGTAATGAATTCTACCTAGAATATCATATAACCAAGTTCTCTCTTTTTCTTTTTTATTTTCATCTCCATTTATTGGTTTTAGTTATTGGTATTTATTGAATAATTGAAGCATATTACTACTGATCAACATTTATCTTTTCATACTCAAAGTTCTCATCAATAGTGTGCAAGGTCGTTGTAGGATAGGTTTGAATCTCAACTAGTACCAATGTTGTCCGCATTTAACTAGCATAGGGCCCAACTAGGTTTTCTCCCCAAAAAGCCTCTATATCACTTCTTTGCTATTGGAGCTCCACACCTATATCTCAATCTCATACAATGAATTCTTCCATAACATACCCCATAATGTCCACCTTGGACAGATGTCCAAGGGCCTTAATTGTTCATCACCATTGCTCAATTCACTAATGGGAAGAAACAAATAGGTTACAACCTACACAAAGACCTAAATCCAAATTCTCTCACATCTAAATTGCTCCCACACAATTCACAAATTCTCACACACACCACACTCACACCCCCATGAGGGTTTATAACACAAGGTGTTAGGATTAGTTTCCAACACAAACTAGGAAAGTTTCCAAATTATCCTAGGAAACTATTAGACTAGGAAACTAATACATGAAAATAGAAATAACCCATAATGGACGAGCCGCATCTACATAACACTTCAAAAGGCTTCAATCCCATTGAGTGAGAGTCCACAGTTATATCCCAAATGATCAATTTTGCCATACTAATGAGAGACTATTACTTTGGTGCATACACACCCAATATCTACTTAGCACTATTAGCCTATAAAATTTTTATCTAGATCATCTATCCATTTTGATCTTCGGCTGTTTTTAATCCAAGATGCAACAGAGTGATTTTAAATTCAAATATGTTAAATGTTAGTTGAGGCCTCAAGTGCAAGGTCTAGATTTAGCTTCATGAATCATGGGAGGACCCGATATATTTGATTCATATATTAATGAGATAAGAAGAAAGGGAGGGTGAGAGAGCGAGAGAGAGGGAGAGATAGAACAAACAAACCAACCAACCCTCGAGCACCAGAAAACCCAGATGCAACTAAAATTAAATGTCAAGAAAAATGATAAAAAACCATACCGCTTCCATTAGTTGCTTAACTTCAGATTCAGAAAGCTTGGTACCAAGCTTTGGAAGACCTGCTTTCAGTTCTTCATATGTGATTGTTCCACTGTTATCTGTATCCATGGATTTAAACATCTCTTTCAACCCCATTATCTCTTCTTCTGAAAGATTTTCTGCAATTACCTGGAAAGGAGAAATGGGGAAAAAATAGTCATATTATAAAGTGAAACAAATGGTAGGAGCCTTATGAGCTAGGTACACCTTTTTTTAATTTTAAGTGAGAAATTAATACCACCAACAAGACCTAAAAACCAACTACACCAACCTTTAGAGCCATTTTTTTGAGCTTGTTCATTGCCCTGAACTGCTTCATTCTAGTTAAGACAGCAATATCGATGGGCTTGTCAGATGCATCCCCATCTTCCCTGATCCATGGATGATCTGCATTTTATTTTCAGCATTCAAAAGAAGAAACTGTAAGATTTCTACCCGAGTGAATGCATGTATTAAACACTTAAACTTACTTAGAACTTCAAGAGAAGAAAGTCGTTCTTTAGGATCATCACGTAACATCTTCTTCACAAGGTCTTTTGCACTACTGGATATGGAAGGCCAAGGATCTGAGGAGAAATCAATATGTCCCCGCAAAACAGTATCAAAGATTCCCTGCTCATTCTCTGCATGAAAAGGGAGAAAAAGTTAGTAGTCAGAATGTGACCATAAACAGAGTCACACCTGTACCATTTGACATTCAGCAGTGCAAACCCTGCAAGAACAAATAGCTCAGAAATAAATCAATCAAACATTTGTACTTGCTTAATAAAGACTGCATGTCTAATCGTTACCCTGTTCAGTTTTTGGACCTACATAAGGTTAACAAGTAATTGAGGGCTGGCCCTATTAGCTAGTCCACCCTCTCCAAGTTTGTTAAAACACATAGGCTCACATTTTTAATGAACTTTTTTTACTTACTTTTCATAATGAATTTGGAACTATTTATTTGGGGCTTATTTAATTTAATATTTAATTATGGACCTAATTAGATTTCACTATTCAAGGTCAGATTGAACAAAATGAAAGAACAGAATCTAAGGATCATCCAAGTTCTAGTTCTAACCCAAAAAGCTAAGCTCCTCTAGTTATTCTGGTTATTTAAAGCAATTACACAGTTGAGCCCAGTACACCAGGTCCAGGCCAAAATATGAATCAGCCCCAGCACACATGTTCCCCTATTGATTGGTTAAAATGCATACCTCCCCAAAATGGTGGGACTCCACTAAGAAGAATGTAAAGAATTACACCAGCACTCCAAATATCAGCCTCTGTTCTATAGTTCCGTCGCAACACTTCAGGAGCCACGTAATAAGCACTTCCAACAAGGTCCTTAAATTTTTCTCCTGCAAGCAACAAGATAGAAGGGAAATAATGAACTACGGCATCATCCATCAGTTCAAATCCACTTACAAGAGAATAAATAATTCTGGAATTCCAAACTCTGGCCCTTATAGAGCAATAGGAAAATTCTCAGTGAGAACTGGGAAGCATGAAAACAAAGTATTATCAAGTTACGTTGCAGTCACTTAGTCTGAAAATGCCAATTGATGGATCAAGCACTGCATAGTTACATTTGTTTACTCCAAATCAGAGAAGGAGATAAAATTACTAGAAATTAGAAAAGACTGCATTAGTTAATGTTACCGAGTATACAAATTTAGAAGTTTATGCAATTTAGAAGTTTATGCAATTTAGGACTCTATTATTATTAGCTGTATATATTATCTTACCATGTATAGATGCTAAAGATTAGGAATCTGTTAGATATATATTATCTTACCATGTATAGATGCAAAAGATAAGGAATCTGTTAGACTACATGTATAGCATATATCAATATATATAATGAAAGGAACGCCGAATGAAAGAGCAACTTTTCCAAACCTCTCTTCGTATTTTTCTAGTATCTCAGTATTTTGACATGGTATCAGAGCCGGTTCTTGATTTTTGGTTTGTCGATCGTGTCGCGGGATTCAACCTCTAGGGTTATTGTCTTCTTCGTTTTCATCTTCTCCACCATCTTCTTCTCCGTTTTCGTTCCAATCTGAGCAACGATAATCCAGTTCCGGTCATCTTCCTACGAATCGCCTTCACACTCCAGTTATATTTCCTGAGACGGCTGGAGGGATAACCGCAGGCAGCGCATCGACTCTTCTGAAGGTGAAAGCTCCGGCGACCGCACCTCACACAGAGTGTGTGGGTCTTGTTCCTCCTCTTACCGAAGCTTCCTGTTCCTTTTTCCATTCTCGATGAAACCCTAATGGTGTTGTCGGTTCTCATGCGGATCCAGTGAGGAATAGGCCTGTTTTGCCTCATCTTCTTCGCGAGCTTCTTCTTGATTCTGAAAGTCTTGTGAGACGGCACCTTCGCTAGTGGAAAATCTGCATCTTCTTCTTCTCTGGTGGGGTGAGAGACTCTCGATCTCTCTCTTTCTGTCTCTGTGCTCTCTGTGCTTTCTGTGGGGTTCTTGGGGTTCTCTTGTTCTCGGCGCGAGTACGGCCATCTTCGAGCTGCTTCCCCGCGAAGATCGACCTCTGCTGATCAGGCGGAGTTCCTTCTTTGTCCTGGATCTTGGCCTTGACGTTGTCGATCCTGTCGCTCTATTCTCGCAATTTTTTGGCGCAGCCGCTGGTTCGGTTCTTAGCTCTTATTTCCAGTGCCTCTTTCGGTTGTGGCTTTCGGCAATTTATAATTTTCGACATTCCTGTGGAATATTATCTGTCTCTTGGTTGCATCATGTCATCGGATAAGTTGAAATCATTCCATTTTCGGTTTACTGGTAAAAATTATTCTGCTTGGGAGTTCCAATTTAAATTATTTGTCAAAGGAAAAGAATTGTGGAGTCATATTGATGGGAGTGTTCCAAGACCTCAAGGTGTCGAGGCTTTATCTAAGTGGGACATTCATGATGCTCGGGTTATGACTTGGCTCCTTAGCTCGGTTGAGCCTCACCTTGTTCTCAATTTGAGGCCTTATAAAACTGCCGCTGCTATGTGGAATTATCTTAACACGGTTTACAATCAAGACAACTCTGCTAAACGATTTCAATTGGAGTATGAGATGGCTAATTTCACACAAGGCAGTCTCTCTATTGAGGAATATTTTTCTGGTTTTCAAACTCTTTGGGCTGACTATTGCGACATTGTTTATGCTAAAGTTCCCAATGCAGCTCTCTCTGCTATCCAAGAAGTGCATGCAACCAGCAAGCGAGATCAATTCTTGATGAAGTTACGACCTGATTTTGAAATTGCCCGTTCTACTCTGATGAACCGTCATCCTGTCCCATCTTTGGATGCTTGCTTGAGTGAACTTCTTCGTGAGGAGCAGCGTATCGTTACTCATGCTGCCATGGAACATCGGGCTAATGTTAGTGCACCTGTTTCTGTGGCTTATGCAGCACAAGGGAGAAATAAGGGTAGAGACATGCGTGCTGTCCAATGCTTTAGTTGTAAAGCTTTTGGCCATATTGCTCGGGATTGTCCCAAGAAGTTCTGTAACTACTGCAAGAAACAGGGTCATATCATCTCTGCTTGTCCCATTCGACCTGAAAGGAAGCAGGGTACTGCTTATCATGCCTCCACTGGTGCCTCTAGTTCTGCTGCATTGCCTGCTGCCTCGTCGGTTGTTCCTCTTCCTGCTTCTCCAGCCTTGGCAAATCCGAACACACTCACTCCTGAAATGGTACAACAGATGATCATTTCTGCTTTTTCTGCTTTTGGGTTCTCAGGTAATCATAAAGTTTCTTCTAAACCTTGGTATTTTGACTCCGGAGCCTCTAACCATATGACCAATACTATTGCTCCTCTTTCCAATGTCCGGAATTATGATGGAAATCTGAAAATTAACACTGCTGATGGCAGTTCTCTGCCTATCAGTGCTGTTGGTGATCTTTCATCTTCCTTAACTGATGTTTTTGTGTCTCCTGACCTCTCCACAAATCTTATTTTTGTTGGTCAATTGGTTGATAATAATTGTCATGTCCATTTCTCCCATTCTGGTTGTGTTGTGCAGGATCAAGTGTCAGGGAAGATGATCGCGAAGGGGCCTAAAGTGGGACGACTCTTTCCTCTTCATGTTTCTTATTCCACTATTATTCCTCGTTTTCCTTCCCTTTCATTTGCATGTAATGTTGTTGATTCTAGAAATAAGACGTGGCATAGACGTCTAGGCCACCCAAACTCTGATGTTCTTCGTACTTTATTTAATTCTGGATTATTGGGAAATAAAGCATGCTCTTCTATTGATCTTTCATTTGATTGTACATCATGCAAACTTGGCAAAAGTAAAGTTCTACCTTTTCCTCATCATGCATCTCGTGCCTCACAATGTTTTGAGATTATTCATAGTGATGTTTGGGGGATTGCACCTGTTGTTTCTCATGCGCATTACAAGTACTTTGTTACTTTCATTGATGACTTTAGTCGCTTTACTTGGGTTTACTTCCTCCGGGCTAAGGGTGAAGTTTTTTCAGTCTTTAAGCGCTTTCTTGCACTTATTGAGACTCAATTCTCTGCCAGCATCAAGGTCTTGCGCTCTGATTCTGGCGGCGAATACATGTCTAATGAGTTTCAGGACTTTCTTCAAAGCAAAGGGATCCTTTCTCAACGATCTTGTCCTTCGACACCACAGCAAAACGGTGTTGCTGAAAGGAAAAATCGCCACCTTCTTGATGTAGTAAGAACTCTTTTACTTGAATCATCTGTTCCTCCTCGTTTTTGGTGTGAAGCACTTTCTACTGCAGTTCATTTGATCAATCGCTTACCCTCTCCTACGATAAATCATGTTTCTCCTTTCTTTAAGTTGTTTGGTTATTCTCCTTTATATTCTGATCTTCGTACATTTGGTTGTGTTTGTTTTGTGCATCTTCCTCCTCATGAACGACATAAACTTACCGCTCAGTCTGTTAAGTGTGTTTTTCTTGGTTATGCTATCCCTCACAAGGGCTATGTTTGTTATGATCCCCATGGTTGTCGTATACGGGTTTCCCGGAATGTGATTTTCTTTGAAAATCAATATTTCTTTCCATCTCATTTTGAGCTGCCATCTGCATCTGTATCTCTTCTGCCTATTTTTTCTGAATCTCCAACAATTGTGGAAAGGTTCAAACCCGGTTTTGTGTATGAGAGACGTAGTCGACATGAGTCTGGTTCCTCTGTGCCTCCTTCCGATCTTGACCCGGCGCCTGATCCTGCTCCTGCTTCCACCACTCTTCGTCGGTCTACTCGTCCTTCTCGACCTCCTAATTGGTATGGTTTCTTCTCTCCTGTCCCTCTTGTCGCTACTTTATCCACTATTTCCATTCCCTCTTGCTACAAACAGGCCATGGAACATGAGTGTTGGCAAATTGCAATGCAAGCAGAACTTCAAGCACTTGAGGAGAATCACACTTGGGATATTGTTCCTTGTCCCCCTACAGTCAAACCTATTGGGAGTAAATGGGTTTTTTCTGTAAAACTTCGTTTTGATGGCTCTTTAGACAGGTACAAAGCTCGCCTTGTAGCTCTGGGTAACAAGCAGGAATATGGGGTTGATTATGAGGAGACATTTGCACCTGTTGCCAAAATGACCACGGTTCGAACCATCTTAGCTATTGCTGCTTCACAGTCGTGGCAACTACATCAGATGGATGTGAAGAATGCCTTTCTTCATGGTGATCTCCAAGAAGAGATTTACATGAAGCTTCCCTCTGGTATGACTATTTCTTCTCCTCATGCTGTATGTAAGCTAAGGCGTTCTCTGTATGGGCTCAAGCAAGCGCCCCGCGCTTGGTTTGAGAAGTTTCGCAGTACACTTCTTTCCTTCAGTTTTACACAAAGTCAATATGATTCTTCTCTCTTCTTCCACAAATCTACGTCGGGTATAGTTCTTCTCTTGGTTTATGTGGATGATATTATCATTACTGGCACTGATTGTGGTTTGATTACTAAGCTTCAACAGCTGTTACATGTAACTTTCCATATGAAAGATCTTGGCCAGCTCACATACTTCTTAGGATTGGAAGTTCATCATCGAGCCCATGGCATTTTCGTGAACCAGCATAAGTATATTCAAGATCTTATCACTTTGGCTGGTTTGGCGGACACTTCTTCTGTTGATACTCCTATGGAGGTAAATGTCAAATACAGGAAAGATGAAGGGGACCTTCTGGATGATCCTACTCTCTATCGGCGCTTGGTTGGGAGTCTTATCTACTTGACCACTACTCGACCCGATATCTCCTATGCTGTCCATCAGGTCAGTCAATTTATGTCTTCTCCTCGGCATCTCCATCTTGCTGCCGTTCGCCGCATCATTCGCTATCTTCGAGGATCACCAACTCGTGGATTGTTCTTTCCTTCCGAATCCTCTCTTCAACTTGTTGCCTATAGTGATGCTGATTGGGCTGGGTGTCCGGATACACGTCGATCTACTACAGGTTGGTGTATGTTTTTAGGTGATGCATTAATTTCTTGGCGATGTAAGAAACAAGATCGTGTTTCTAAATCCTCTACTGAGGCTGAGTATCGTGCCATGTCTACTGCTTGTTCTGAAATTGTATGGCTGCGTGGTCTCCTTGAGGAGCTTGGGTTTCCTCAGACTACTTCTACCCCTCTTCATGCTGATAACACTAGTGCTATTCAGATTGCCACCAATCCTGTTTTCCATGAACGCACCAAGCACATTGAAGTTGATTGTCATTCTATTCGAGACACTTTGGAAAGTCGGGTGATATCTCTTCCTCACATCTCTTCTGATCTCCAAGTGGCTGATATCTTCACCAAAGCTATGACTCGACAGCGGCATCAATTTCTTGTTGGCAAATTGTTGCTGATTGACTTACCAGCATCAATTTGAGGGGGGATGTTACCGAGTATACAAATTTAGAAGTTTATGCAATTTAGAAGTTTATGCAATTTAGGACTCTATTATTATTAGCTGTATATATTATCTTACCATGTATAGATGCTAAAGATTAGGAATCTGTTAGATATATATTATCTTACCATGTATAGATGCAAAAGATAAGGAATCTGTTAGACTACATGTATAGCATATATCAATATATATAATGAAAGGAACGCCGAATGAAAGAGCAACTTTCCAAACCTCTCTTCGTATTTTTCTAGTATCTAAGTATTTTGACAGTTAATTGTCTTCTCTAAGAACCAAGAAAGGAATCGCTTATAATTTATAGGTCTATGGCTCAATATTGACAAGCTTGCTTCTTATACTGCAAAATTTTCAAGAACACAGAAATGAGTAGTACTTATTAGATTGACATAGAAGAGCAACAACAAGGCCGGAGAGAAATTTATGCAGACGTATACCAGGACTCTTTGATCCTAAGGTTGAATAACTGAATTAGATTCAAACGCCTTAATTTTAGCAAATTTTCTCATTCCCAGCGGAAAAGAATATATCTTAATATCCCGATAGATTACAAACGAAGAATTTTCCAAAGTCATATTACATCCTCGCTCATTGAAATGCTATATCAAAGCAGCTATTAGCTAACCTCAAGTGCGAATGTGAGTTCTACGAGACTCAAATTCGCTAAAATCTGAATCAAACATCCAAAATCGAAAATCGTCTTTTATTAACTCTAATATCCAATTTGTTGAGACATGGAAAGAGAAGATAGAAATATAACCTGGTTTGAAGAAAACAGAGAGACCAAAATCAGTGGTCTTCAACGGCGACTCTTCATCGATACTCAAGAACAGGAAATTCTCCGGCTTCAGATCCCGGTGCATCACTCCCATCGAGTGACAGTAATGAACAACCGTCATAATCTGCCGGCACAGCGCCGCCGCGGCACGCTCCGAGTAATGTCCTTTCGCGATGATCCGATCAAATAACTCGCCGCCGGCACAAAGCTCCATCACCAAATTCACCGAGTGCCGATCCTCGTACGCTCCTTTCAGCTCCACCACGTTCCGGTGCCCCGTCAAGTGGTGCATGATCTGCACCTCGCGACGAACATCCTCGATATCATCGCGGTTAGTGAGCTTGCGAGTCGCGATCGATTTACACGCGAATTTCTCTCCGGTCTCCTTGTGAGTCACCAAGTAGGTCACGCCGAACTGGCCACGGCCGAGCTCTCGGCCGAAAATGTACTTCGACCGGACGTCCTCCATCGGCCGGCCGAGAACGCGTCCGGTGCGGAAGAGTGAACGAGGAACATGAACAGGTTGAGGAGGAGGAGGTGGAGGAGGCGTAGGTTTAGTTGCCGGAGGGCTCACGTTAACGGTGTTGGCGGCCGGAGATGGTTGTGCTTCTCTGGCGTGAAGCTGATCCCCGGCGCCGGACGGCGCGCCGTTGCAGTTCCCCATCTCCGACAGTAAGTCAGCGCGGCGCAGAAGATGAACACACGGAGAGATATTCACGGAGGAGTTTGGGTTCCGGGCAGAGAGAGCTCTTTTAGATAGCGAAATTACCGAATCACCCTTGTTCTTGCAGGCGCTAGAGGTTGAGGATCTACTACTGCGTACGTCTCCCAACACAAAGAATCGCGCTATAAACGAGAGAGAACAATCAGCAGTTGGCGTGGTACACGTGGAAGAGAAGTAGGACCAGTACAGACAGTTAAATTGTGTGGTATTTGCATTGGATTGAACTGGACGGTTCGTCCGGAGTAACTTTCAAAGTTTCCAAGTCGGCCGGGTTAAGCGACGTATAAGTCCTCGACAAAAAAAAGAAGAGCGAGGTATAAGATTCTGGACATGAAGTTTCCAAAGGTTCGAGTCACGAGACGTTGACTTTTAAGTGTAGCAGTCAAGTCAAAGGCGGTCTCTCCTTTTAAGTTTTAATCCCATGTGAATTAATGAAATGTTAAAGAAGAGCATAGGAGAGAGAGAATTTTTTAATCGCCTCCAATGGCACGTGAATAAAGAGTTTAACATACATATTTACCGTTCTAGTCCACACGGTTTTTTTTTTTTTTTTATTTGAAAGAAAGATATTGACATTGGGATCAGAAGAAACAGAGACATCTCAATAAAGCCAAGAATGCGAGCACAATGACAAAAAATATAAGAGGTCCGAATAAGAATTATGTAAATCAACTATCATGGTTCCGCTCTCACTTTTATTACCATGGTCCGTTTTAGTCCATATGTTTAACATATATGTTACTATATATCAATGAATTACCATTCTAGTCCATTGGTTTACCCACTTTAGCGTACATAGTTGCGACCATCTAACGTGTCCAAAGAAAAAAATCTAACCATAAATATGTGTATGTATGTATATATTTACTCATCAGGTTACAATGTAGTTGGTAAGGGCAACTGCATTTTAGTAAGTTGGGAG
>CM069591.1:41814996-41940632 GCA_035771175.1 Paratinospora sagittata
ATCCTGAAAAGGAGAGTTTAGAAGCATATATATGTGTAAACAATTATTGAAAAAGCAGTATTTAGATTGATTCTGCAGTGTAAAATTCATTTAAGTTATGGTCTGGATGAGCCTCCAGACGCAACAATGGATGTGGCATACTGTAACCACCCACAATAACAAAAGTTATAAAACTACATCCAACTTTTTGATGGCACGTTATGACATAAAAAGAACAAAGAATAGAATACAAAGAAATACATCTTGTAACCATTGAGCTTGCAGGGATAAGTATTGTCTTTGCGCCTTACGAATTCGTGGTGGCATCAGCTCTGGTTGCCGTGAACTATTGCCAACTCTTGCATTCCTTTTCTTGTCAAATAGTTTAAGAATCTGGAATGAACATAACACAGCCTCATGAAAACTCATCGTCGAATCAAGAACATTGAATGCCCCAGAAGAATTTGGGGCATCAAGAGGAGGTGTTGCTTCCGGTTCGCTCCTACATGGTGGTGGACCAGGGCTCCATGTGATGTTGGAGGATCACTCTTCTTTCTGTTTTGCATCACACGGTTTGAACATCTTCAAAGAACATATTAATGATTCATCTATAGTCAACACAGCACTAGAATTGCCGAACTCCCCACAAAAATTTGAGGCAGTGAATATGGTCACCAGCCGCCTTTGGGCAAAGAATTTATGTCCATCTTTAACAAACTGATCAGAGTCATAAATAGTAGAAAAGTAGTTAAAAAAGCCAAATTGTGTGTATGAACAGAAAACAACAACATATTTTCACATAGATGCTGAGATGAAGATATAAAGTGGAAGAGCACACAAACTGGATCAGTTTAACATACATTAACATACTGTGAACTCAAATAATTCTTTTCGGTAGTGGTAGAAACCACCTCATCCAAAAGCTATGGCTAATTTATGGAGGCTATCATTAACATTCCTCTTCATGTACAAACCCATCTTGCACGAAGAGAGACAAAAGAAATGACGAATGATAAAAGAAGAAACAAATACCAATCATGCAAATGCTAACAATAAGACTTCAATGTAAGACCTCTTACAAAACAAACACTTTAAAATCATGTTAAAAACCACTTCACCCAGAAGCTATAACTGATAGGTGGAGGCCAAACAAAGGCCTGTATAAGCCAAAATATGTGAGCCAATATAGTTAACATTAAGCCCCCTGTGCATATCAAGTTATCGTTAATTCGTTAGTAGGAATTCAAACAATTATTTGAATAGAAGAAAGAATGAAAAAAAAAAAAAAAAAAAATCTCACAGTTAAGTTATCATCATAGGTATAAATGAAAATAAAAGATGGCACCATTCCTAGTAAATAAAGTATTCTAGTTACAAAGGAAGCAATTAAAAACATGGCTGCTTGCATTGATCCAATCTAACATAACAGGATACTTTGATTGGAAGAGAAATAATACAGCATTGAAAATAGGGAGTCAAGTATCTCAACCTTGAAATCCTGGGAGTACACATACATAGTCATAAACCTGTAGTGAAGAAGGGTATTGATCTAACTGAAAATAACTGCTGCAATGAACCTCAAATAGCCCACATTACTTTTAGAGGAACGGAGAGGAAAGAAGTGAGGGAAATAATGCTTCTTAATTGCGAAGCATTTGTGTTAACCAACAAATCACAAATGTATGATTTCTGATTATGCTTTTGAAGCAATATAAGGTGAAAGCCAACCGTGACGCTGCAACTTCGAAAGGAAATCATAGAAAGCTGATTAAGCAGGAAAAGCTACCAAAAATTAGGCACCAATTAATCTTACCCGGTTGCTCCTACAGATGAGATACAAGCCATGCTTATCAAGGAATTCAGGAACAACTATATCACCTCTTTCATTGTCTAGCGTGTTCCTGCCGAAAATTGCTGCAGAATCAGGCCAGAACAAATCATGGACGGTGTCAGAATCCCATGCATTGGTTTTGGGTTTGCCATGTTTTATGTACCTAATTTGATCCAGGTCTTTTAACACCGGAGGCAACCCTCCATTAACACAAAAGATCTTATCTTGGATAATTGCAGCAAAGGGCAAACAGTTGAAGCAATCTGTTATAATCATCTGAAGTTTTACATTAAATCTCCTCTTGAACTGATCATAGAAATTATAGTTGGTCAAATCAAACTCATGTTTGCCTCTAAGAAGAAAGATTTTGTTTGGATATTTGATCTTGTAAGCAAGAAGAAGAAAAAAGGTTTCAATGCTCTGTTTACCATAACCAACATAATTCCCTAGAAACAAATAGTTTGATGCAGGTGGTTATCCACCAATTTCAAACACTCGAATAAGGTCAGAGAACTGACCATGAATATCTCCTGCAAATTAAAGCCAAAACAGCAGCAAATTAAGAACAATCTTTTGAACCTCTTATTAATATATGAAAGCTTTACTGCAAAAAAGCATTTCACACTTTGATTTAACAAAATAAGACCCCAAGAAAAGATAGAATTATAGAAATATCATACAAGGTGATACACAAATCAAATGAGAAATAGGTTTTTTTTTTTTTCCCTATTTACCGCAGATCCTCATGGGAGTTTTGAGTTCGAGGAGACTAGGCTCAGGAATAAATATTTCCTTCGCTTTGGCACACATCTCATGGATTTCCCCCTCTGTGAGTTGCACTTGTTTGCCATCTTTGCCTTCAAGAAGCCTTGTTATGATATCATCCATCAACACAAAAGTTATGAACTCAAATCAATTTGAGAAGAAATGGAAATCAATTTGTAGAGACTTGGAGAAAATGGAAGTCAGGAAGGAAATGCAATTATGATGTGAAAAGGGTATAAACAGAAGAGATGATTGGTCTATGGTGAGAAGGTGATTGCTTTGGTTTATTTTTATTTAATTTAAATTGTAGCAATGGCGAATCACAACTTACAGTTAGAAAGTGAATAATAATGCAAGGAAGGTGAAGAAGACGTTGGAATTGTTTTATGCAGACCCATTGACTTAAAAAACACGTAAATAAATACAATTTGCTGCAAACTTTTTTTAGCTACAAATCATAATGATTTGATAAAAAAGAAGGGCGAGCTCATACCCAGAAAAGGCAGCAGAAAGATAAAGCACTTTAGCTCTACAGAAACAGTGTGTTAACAAGTTATGATCTTACTGCTATTTTTGATGTAGATTGGTCAACCTTTTCCATCCTGCAAAAGGAAAGTTAGAAGCATATATCTAATATGTATAAACAAGCTCGGTCAATGGATTCTTGCTTCTTTATTTACCAAAGAATGCCTCCACGATGAACTGGTGAGGAGATTGGAAACTATTCTCACCCAAAAAATCCATTGACTTGCAAATATTGCTATTAAAAAACTGCTCTGCAAGAAATCACTCGCTTTCAATTTAAACGTAGTTAAAAAAAAACCAGCTTTTTTGTTAGATGAGTTCATAGTAGGGTTTGATCTGCTGATCTCAAGCACTTGAAGGTTAAATCAAGAATCGAAATCCTAAAACCTCATCAATTCGGTCTGAAAACGTTCTTCCATAGAGTATTCTATTCTATCACTTGCGATCAACATGTCAGGCAACAATCGATCATCATACAGACATCCAAGAAAACAAAGGTCAAGTTCTTATCCTTAGATCTTTAAAGCGATTTAATAAATAGACGAAAGCGACCGCGAAAATCAAGTGACACAAATCCATAAAAACAACAAGACAACATAATTTTCAAGCAGATTTTAGAATTTCGGCGATTTCTTCATGTCGGTAGATGAATCATTACAAGAAATACCTCATCGACATAAGGTTTTTAACATGGAAGTAAGTTTTGTTCATCAGACCGAGCTCCCTTTTTGTGAATGCGAAAATTCTTCGGAGGTACAAGAAAAAATGGTTCAACTCCATAGCCAAAGAAGCTATTCTGCATCAACGGAGCAATTGTAACAGGTCACGGGATTTCTTGCAACTTATCACTCTAATGAACCCCATGAAGAACTAGGGATAGTTCCAAGTAAAGAAAAAAAAAAAAAAAAAATTTCCATTTAGATACCATTAGTTTCATTATATTCTGTAAGAATTTGTGTTTAATTAGCAATTAAGAATTTGAGATGTTTTAAATTAGAAGGTTGAATTCTAACAAGTGGTGTTTTGTGGAGGAGTCATTGGCGTTCTTGACGGCATTATCATAGATAACTTAAATAATCCAAAACTTCCTGTTTCCTAACTCATCAAAGAATAAAAAAAGTGTCCATTAAGATCTGCATTGAGTAGTAACCTACCCATGGATTGGACAAACATGATTATTCTTGTGTTAGATTATCCTGCATTATCATATTCAGGAATCTTAGCACTTATTATATCAGTTTCTCCTATGTTAAAAAAGACAGCAGAAAGATAATGCACTTTGTTATGACCTACTGCTATTTTTGATGTAGATTGGTCAATCTTTTCCATCCTGAAAAGGGGAGTTCAGAAGCATCTATCTTATTATATATGTAGAAACACTTGGTGAAAAAGCAGTATTTTAAATGATTCTACAGTATAAAACTCGAAGTTATGGTCTGGAATCTGGATGAGCCTCCACACACAAAGATGGATGGCATACTGTAACTACCCACAATAACAGAAGTTATAAGACTAAATCCTAACTTTTTGAGCTTGCAGGGATAATTACTGTTTTTGTGCCTTACGAATTGGTGGTGGCGGGGGCGGCAATGGCGGTTTTGGTTGTTCTGAGCTATTGCCTTCTCTCACATTCCTTTTCTTGTTAAATGGTATAAGAATCTGGAATGAACATAACACAGCATCATCAAAACTCATCCTGGCATCAAGAACGGTGAATGCCCCAGAAGAATTTGGGGCATCAAGAATGTTGAATGCCCCAGAAGAATTTGGGGCATCAAGAGGATGTGTTGCTTCCAGTTCTTCTTCTGGGGCATCAAGAGGAGGTGTTGCTTCCAGTTCTTCTTCTGGGGCATCAAGAGGAACTTGAGGTGTTGCTTCCAGTTCTTCTTCTGGGGCATGGGCATCAAGAGGAGGTGTTGCTTCCAGTTCGCTCCTAGATGGTGGTGGACCAGGGCTCCATGTGATCTTTTTTTCCTGCTTTGCATCACATGATTTGAACATCTTCAAAGAACATATTAATGATTCATCTACACTCAACATAGCACCAGAATTGCGAAACTCCCGACGAAAATTTGAGGCAGTGAATATGGTCACCAGCCGCCTTTGGTCAAAGAATTCATATCCACCTTTAACAAACTGATCAAGAGTCATAAATAGTAGAAAAGTAGTTAAAAAAGACAAAGTGTGCGTATGGGCAGAACACAAGAACAGATTTTCGCATAGATGCAGAGATGAAGATATAAAGTGGGAGAGCACACAAACTGGATCAGTTTCACATACATTACCATACTGTGAATTCAAATAATTCTTTTGGGTAGTGGTGGAAACCACTTCATCCAAAAGTTATGGCTAATAGATGGAGGCTACCGTTAACATTCGTCTTCACGTACAACCCCATCTTACATGAAGACATACAGAAGAATGATAAAAGAAGAAACAAATACCAATCATGCAAAGAGAGAACATGCAAATGCTAACAATAAGACTTGAATCCAATACCTCTTATAAAACTAACACTTTAAAATCTTGTTAAAAACCACTTCACTCAAAAATTATAACTGATAGGTAGAGGCCAAGCAAAGGTCTATATAAGCCAAAATACGTGAACCAATTTAGTTAACATTAAGGCCCTTGTGCATGTCAAGTTATCATTAGTAGGAGTTCAAACAATTATTTGAATAGAAGAATAAATAAAAAGTTCTGAGAGTTAACTTATCATCATAGGTAAAAACGAAAATAAAAAACATTCCTAGTAAATAAAGTATTCTCGTTACAAAGGAAGCAATTAAAAACATGGCTGCTTGCATCGATCCAATCTAACATGACAGGATACTTTGATTGGAAGAGAAACAATACAACGTTGAAAATAGGGAGACAAGTATCTCAACCTTGAAATCCTAGGAGTATACATACATAAGAGTCATAAACCTGTATTGAAGAAGGGTATTGATCTAACCGAAATTAAAACTGCTGCAATGAACCTCAAATAGTCCACATTACTTTTAGAGGAAAGGAGAGGAAAGAAGAGAGGGAAATAAAGCTTCTTAATCGCGAAGCGTTCATGTTAACCAACAAATCACAGATGTATGATTTCTGATTATACTTTTGAAGCAATATAAGGTGAAAGCCAACCGTGACGCTGCAACTTGGAAAGGAAATCATATAAAGCCGAATAAGCAGGAAAAGCTACCAAAAATTAGGCACCAATTAATCTTACCCGGTTGCTCCTACAGATGAGATACAAGCCATGCTTATCAAGGAATTCAGGAACAACTATATCCCTCCTATATATGATATCACCTCTTTCATTCTCTATCCGGCCGAAAATTGCCTCAGAATCAGGCCACAGCAGATCGTGGAGGGTGCCAGAATCCGTGTCAGAATCCCATCCATTGGTTGAGGGTTTGCGGCGTTTCATGTTCCTAATTTGATCCAGGTCTTTTAACATCGGAGACAACCCTCCATTAACACAAAAGATCTTACCTTGGATAATTGCAGCAAAGGGCAAACAGTCAAAGCAATCTTTTATAACATTCCGAAGGTTTACATTAAATCTCCTCTTGAACTGATCATAGAAATTATAGTCGGTCAAATCAAACTCATGTTTGCCTCTAAGAAGAAAGATTTTGTTTGGATATTTGATCTTGTAAGCAAGAAGAAGAAAAAAGGTTTCAATGCTCTGTTTACCATAACCAACATAATTCCCTAGAAACAAGTAGTTTGATGCAGGTGGGTATCCACCAATTTCAAACACTCGAATGAGGTCAGAGAACTGACCATGAATATCTCCTGCAAATTAAAGCCAAAACAGCAGCAAATTAAGAACAATCTTTTGAACCTCTTATTAATATATCAAAGCTTTACTGCAAAAAAGCATTTCACACTTTGATTTAACAAAATAAGACCCCAAGAAAAGATAGAATTATAGAAATATCATACAAGGTGATACACAAATCAAATGAGAAATAGGTTTTTTTTCCCTATTTACCGCAGATCCTCAAGGGAGATTTGAGTTCGAGGAGAATAGGCTCACGAATAAATATTTCCTTGGCTTTGGCACACATCTCATGGATTTCCCCCTCTGTGAGTTGCACTTGTTTGCCATCTTTGCCTTCAAGAAGCCTTGTTATGATATCATCCATCAAAACAAAGTTATGAACTCAAATCAATTTGAGAAGAAATGGAAATCAAACCCCAGTTTTGCTTCTCTTTTGTCCTTGCTTCAAAAGCTGTAGAGACTTGGAGAAAAAGGAAGTCAGGAAGGAAATGCAACTATAATGTGAAAAGGGCATAAACACAGAAGAGATGATTGGTCTTTGGTGAGTAGGTGATTTGCAAGGAAGGTGAAGATGTTGGACTTGTTTTATGCAGACTATATTGACTCACAACTCGAAAAGAAAAACAATTTGCTGCATCTGTCTCTTTATTTAGCTAAAGAAGTCAAGAGGGTTATTTTGATCTATTCTAGGTTTTGGTTCCCTGAACCAATTATCTTTCTTTATTTTTTCTCTATTTTATGTTTTTTTTTATTTGTAGAAAATGAGTTTATATCATTGGGGACCAGAGTCAGGCATAAGCTCCACCCGCCTCACGAGTTTGAAAATAAAATCATCACCAACAACTTGAAGGCCAGATTAAAATGAGTTTGTAATTACATAATACAAGCACATTGAATACTGATAGTCGAGTGAAGCCGCCAAAAGGAAAGGGCTACCACTGAGTCAGTGTCGAAAGTGTTGATTAACGTGGACGTCGTCTTAAAAGCATAGTAAAATGTTGCAATTATATTTTCTATTAATTTATCTGTTTAAGAAAAATATATGAATGAAATAGGAAAGCAAAAAATTACTCATAAGGTCATGTTTTGATCTATTGAAGGTTTTAGTTCCTTGGAATGAATATTATAGGTTTTAGTTCCTTAGAATGAACCATTTGGAGGTCTTCGCTACCTCAATTGAGCTCATTGCCTTTCTTTTTTCTCTTTATTTTATGTTTTCTAGATTCAGAAAATGGTTTGCATCACTCTCTTTCTCTCTTAATCAAAGTTGATAAAAATCCAAAATTTCCTGTTCCTAAATCAGGAAGAGAAAAAAGGCCCATTGAGCTGCAATAAGTGATAGCTGAGATGCTTCTGCAATTATTAGGAAAAACCCATGAATTAGACAACATGATTCTTCTTGTGTTAGATTCTCCTGCATTATTATATTCAGTAATCTTAGCACTTCTAGCATCAGTTTCTACAGTGCTAAAAAGGCAGCAGAAAGATACAGCACTATGGGGGAACACTAATTAAAAAAATAAAGCTCTACAGAAACAGGAGCTGTGTTAATAAGTTAATCTTACTGCTATTTTTTATGTAGATTGGTCAATCATTTCCATCCTGAAAAGGAGAGTTAGAAGCATATATCTAATATGTATAAACACTTACTGAAAAAGAAGTATTTTCATTGATTATGCAGTGTAAAATTCATTGAAGTTATGGTCTGGATGAACCTCCAGACACAAAAATGGATGTGGCATACTGTAACCACCCACAATAACAAAAGTTATAAAACTATATCCAACTTTTTGACGGCATGTTATAACAAAAAAATAACAAAGAATAGAATACAAAGAAATACATCTTGCAACCATTGAGCTTGCAGGGATTATTATTGTTTTTGCGCCTTACGAATTCGTGGTGGTGGTGGCGGCGGCAGCTCTAGTTGCTGTGAACTATTGCCAACTCTTGCATTCCTTTTCTTGTCAAATGGTTTAAGAATCTGGAATGAACATAACACAGCATCATCAAAACTCATCCTGGAATCAAGAACATTGAATGCCGCAGAAGAATTTGGGGCATCAAAAGGAGGTGGCGTTTCTGGTTTCGATTCTTTTGGCACATTCTCATGAGATGGTGCTTCTAGTTCGGTTCTACATGGCGGTGCACTTGGGCTCAATATGTTGTTAGAGGATCCCTCTTTTTTCTGCTTTGCTTCACATGGTTTGAGAATCTCAAATGAACATAATAATGATTCATCTACATGCAACATAGGACCAGCATTGTCATACTCCCCATGGAAATATGGGGCAGTGAATAGGGTCACCAGCTGCCTTTTGGCGAAAAATTCATACCCATCTTCCACAACCTGCTCAGAGTCATAACCAGTAGAAAAGCAACAAGAAAGATAAAAAAAATATCTTCTTAACAAAAGTCATATATGGATTGCAGTGACTGTATATAATGCATTTTGTCTAAAATGTGTATGAACAGAACGCAAGAACATGTTTTTGCATAGATGCAGCCATGAAGATAAAAAGTGGGAGACCAAAAAAACCCATCAATAAGCTGGAACATACTTAGATAAGCTTCTTAATTGAAAATGGTTTGTGTTAACTAACAAATCTTCTTGCATATGTGATGTCTCATTATACTTTTGAAGCAATAAATAAGGTGAATGCCAACCTTATTGTTAGTATGTATCAGTATCGGAAGTGTTATGACTTGGAAAGGAAATCAAAAAAATCTGATCAAGCAGGGTAAGCTACCAAAAATTATGCACCACAAATTACTCTTATCTGGTTGCTCCTACAGATGAGGTCAAGATCATGTTTGTCAAGGAATTCAGAAACTCTATCTGCCCCAAATACGCAAGACACGCCTCTTTCGTTCTCTCCCCACCCTAAGATAGTACAATCAGGATCAGCCCAAAGCAGATCAGAGAGGAGGCCAAAATCCGGTATATCGGTTGGGCGAATTATGTTCCTAATTTGATCCAGGTCTTCTAATTCTGGAGACAACCCTCCATGGACACAAAAGATCTTATTGTCGATAATTGCAGCAAAGGGCAAGCAGTTGAAGCAATCTGTAACAATCTTCCAAAGTCGTACATTAAACCTCCTCTTGCACTCATCGTAGAACCCATATATACGGTTGACTGAAGCACACTCATGATTGCCTCTAAGACATTTTTTTGGGATATTTGATCTTATAAGCAAGAAGAAGACAAAAGGTTTCAATGCTTTGTTTACCATGTTGTACACAGCGGAATCGAATATCAAACCAATGGAATGCAAAAGTAAATAATGAAAACAAAAACACAAAGATTTACGTGGTTCGGCGAAACTCCGCCTACTCCACGGGAGATGAGAATCACTAATTGGGAAATTCCAAAAGAAGAGTACAAAATATGCTTCAACACTCTCATACCCTCAAAATACAGTAATAGAGTATTTATCATAATAAGAGGTTTGATTCAACTCAAACACTAATAGAAATTAGGGTTTGTTTCAAATACTAACTTTATAATAAAATGACATAAACGCCCACGAATAGGACGAGCCAAATAATCAACATACCATAATCAACATAATTTCCCAGAAACAAGTAGTTTGATGCAGGTGGATAACCACCAAATTCAAAAATTCGAAGAATGTCTGAGAACTGGCCATGAATATCTCCTGCAAATTGAAGCCAAATAATAGAAATTAAGTGAAAGAATAAATTAAACAAATTATACCTTCAACCATAATGTTGACCCTTTCAACTTGGGAAATCTTTTATTCTGGTCTTTTAAGCCTTAGCCCTTTTTACAATTTTGATCGAGAAGAAGGAACCGACAATAATGGGCACGCTACTCTTATTTATAAACTGTAACCATCTCATCATCAAGATAACCCGAAATCACCTAAAATTAGAAAGCCTTACTCATCTCTAACTTAATACGATATGAGATAAATACGTGAGCCACATACAGTATATAACTAACATTAAGAATTTGAATCTCTTATTGTAAAAAATAAGAACAATGTTTTGATTGAACATAAAAAGACAAGAAGAAAAGATGAAAATACCATACAAGTGATGCAGAAATGAAATGCAAATTTTTTTTTCCTATTTACCGCAGATCTTCACGGGTGTTTCGAGTTCAAGAAGACTAGGCTCATTGATGAATATTTCTCTGGCTGCAGAACAAATCAGATGGATTTCCCCCTCTGTGAGCTGAACTTGTCTGTGATTTGTGCCTTCAAGAAGCCTTCTTATGATATCATCCATCAACACACAGTTATGAAAATAGAAATCAAACCTCAATTTTGCTCTTCTGCTTCGGCTTCTTATCTTTTTGGGCTCTTCCCTGTTTGAGAAAAAAAATTGGAACAAAAGCTGGAGAGACTCGGAGAAAAGGAAGTCAGGAAGAAAAGGCAAGTCAGACGCTGATTACCATAGTTTATTTTTATTTTATTATTGCAGTAGAAAATCACAACTTAGACCCATTGACTTTAGAAAACAGTTTTAGCTACAAATCATATTGATTTGGTAAAAAAAGGAAAAAAGGGCCAATTTCCAGAAAAGAACCTTAAACCCATTTTTCCGTTGGCTAAAGTGAATTGGGAAGCTAATGTACCGTCTAAAATTAAAATGTTTAAGATAATTTTGGTCCATAATAAGCTTAACTTTGAGGACGAGCTTCAAATGCGATGATGTTGGTCATCTTTTCCTTCAGGTACCCTTTTTCTTTAAATATTTGGAATGAGTGACGGAATAGAATTGGAAGCAAGTTCTCCCATCCAAGGTCGGTTCAGGAGTCTTTAGCGCTTACCCATATTCGGGGGCTTAATGGTAGGCAAGCTAAGATTATAAGGGCAGCAAACCTTGCAACTATTTGGATGAAACGCAATTATTGTATTTTTTATGGTGTTTCTAGAAGAGTGGATTAAGTATGAATTGATGTTTTGATTCTTGCTAGTTCATGGTTAGTGGCCTTTAAAATTAAGGGGGACTATTTTATTAATGGGTGGACTAGGAACTGAGAGTGTTTGTAGTGAGGATTTGTGTTGTGTTTTTTTTGTAATTTCGCAGTTTTTGTATGTGCACTGCTGGTGCTCCATTTTGTTGTGTACTTATTTGCTTGTTTTTATCTTTAATAAATATGTTTGCTTACTCTAAAAAAAACAGAAAACTTAGCACTTTTCTAACATCAGTTTCTCCAATGCTTAAAAGGCAGCGGAAAGATTACAGCACTTTTGGAACACTAATAAAAACATAAAGCTCTGCAGAAACAGGAGCAGTGTTATCAGTTATGATCTTAACTGCTACTTTTATGTAGAGTTTAGAAGCAAATATCTAAATATATATAAACACTTACTGAAAAAAGAAAAAAAAAAGCAGAATTTTCAATGATTATACAGTATTTCATTGAAGTTATAATCTGGATGAGCCTCTGGACACAAAAATGGATGGCATATTGTAACCACCCACAATAACATGAGTTACAAAACTATATCCTAACTTTTTGATGGCAGATTATAACAAAAAAAGAAAAGAAAAAAAAAGAATACAGAGGAAAACATCTTGTAACCAATGAACTTGCCGGGATAGTTAATGTTGTTGTGCCTTACAAATTGGCTGCGGTGGTGGCAATGGCGGTTCTGATTGCTGTGAACCATTACCTACTGTCACATTCCTTTTCTTGTCAAATGGTCTAAGAATCTGGAATGAACACAACACAGCATCATCAAAACTCATCCTGGCATCAAGAACCTTGAACGCCCCAGAAGAATTTGAGGCATCAAGAGGAGGTGGTGCTTCCAGTTCGCTCCTACATGGTGGTGCACCAGTGCTCAACGTGTTGTTGAGGATCCCTCTTTGTTCTGCTTTGCATCACATGGTTTGAGCATCTCAAACTGACATACTAATGATTCATCTGCACTCAAAATAGCACCAGCGTTGTCATACTCTCCACGAAGAATTCATTACCATCTTTCACTACCTGATCATAGTCGTATCATAAACAGTAGAAAAGTGATTAAAATAGATAAAAAAAAAACAAAACAAAACAAAAAAAGCACTTTCTTAACGTGTAGCATGGCTTGCAATGTCTGTGTATCATGCATTTTGTTTAAAATGTTACACACAAGAACATATTTTCTCATATATGGAAGAGATGAAAGGAGACTACATAAACTGAGTCAGTATTAAGCTGTAAGTCTGTAACATTACTATATGCATCTCAAAGTCACTTTTCTTTGTACATTTCCGATTTGATAAAAGAAAAATAACAGCAATATATCGATATGATTTGTTTTACATTAACATACTGTTAATTCAAAATAATTCCTTTGGGTACCGCAAGAAACCAATTCATTCAAAAGCTATAATTGATAGATGGAGGCCCAACAATCTATATCAAACTATTATTAACATTCCCCTTCACATATAACCCGTCTTGCATATGAAGAGGAGAATGATAGAAGAAAAACAAATACCAATTATGCAAATGCTAACAATGAGAATTGAATTCAAATCTCCTAAAAAATCAAAACTTTAAAACTATGTTAGAAACTACTTCACCCAAAAGCTAAAAGGTGATAAGGTAGAGGCCCAATAATGCATAACAAGCTGTCATTAACAGGTAGGAATTCAAACAAATACTTGAATAGAGGAAAGAAAAAAAATTCTCCAGCTAAGCCATCATCATTCCTAGTAAATAAAGTATTCTTGTTACAAAGGAAGCAATTAAAAACATGGCCGCTTGCATCAATCCAATCTAACATGACCGAATTCTTTGACTGGAAGAGAGAAACGATACAGCATTGAAACTAGGGACACAAATATCTCATTATACTTTTGAAGCAATATATAAGGTGAAAGCCAATAGTAACAATGCAATTTGGAAAGGAAATCATAGAAATCTGATTGAGCAGGGTAAGCTACCAAAAATTAGGCACCAATTACTCTTACCTGGTTGCCCCTACAGATGAGATCGAAGTCATGCTTTTCAAGGAATTCAGAAACTACATCCTTCCCATATATGCGATCGCCTCTTTCATTCTCTCCCCAACCTAAAATTACCTCGGGATCAGCCCATACCAGATCACGGAGGAGACCAGAGTCCGGTATATCAGTCGGGGTGAATTATCTTCCTAATTTGATTCAGGTCTTCTAATTTCGGAGACAACCCTCCATGAACACAAAGCATCTTTTCGTCGATAATTGCCGCAAAGGGTAAGCAGTTAAAGCAATCGGTTATAACTTTCCAAAGTCTTATACTAAATCTCCTCTTGCACTCATCATAGAATCCATATATACGGTTGATCGAAGCACACTCATGATTGCCGAAGAAACACGTTTTTTGGATATTTGATCTTGTAAGCAAGAAGAAGACAAAGCGTTTCAATGCCCTGATTACCATAATCAATATAATTCCCAAGAAACAAGTAGTTTGATACAGGTGGGCAACCATCAAATTCAAAAATTCGAAGGTCTGAATACTGACCATGAATATCTCCTACAAATTGAAGACAAAAAGCAGGAAATTAAGAACCATGTTTTGAATCTCTTAATTGAAGAGACATATAAGGAATTTACTGCACAATACCATTTCACACTTGATTGAACAAAATAAGACTACAAGAAAACATGGACAAATCGTATAGTTGTTAGATGCAATACTTTTTAAATGCAAGATTTTACCAATACTAAAACGTAATAAATTGGAGGAGACGTGAGCTAAAAACTATTTAGTTGTTTGTTCGCCTATTGTATTCCTGTTTAATTTATAGTATCTGGTGATGCATATAAATATCAATTGTACCAACGTGTTTTATTTGAATATCTAGTATTACCTTTATGAAATAAACAATTTTTAATAAAATTAACCAGACTAGTTCTCGGACTGAGAGGTGGGGTCACAATGGGCCGCTTAAATATTAAGTCTTTTTAAATAACAAGTTGTCTCTCGTTCACTATTTAAAGTTACTAAGAACATGACTGAGTTTGGCTAATTCAATCAATTGTTGATTCTGTATAGTAACGGTTTAATACATTAATTTTTTGTCAAGGTACACGCATGAATAATAGTATGTTGTCAATAGTTGATGTACTTCGATTTTTACTATTCCACATGAATAGTGTCACATTCGTAAATAGTATTGTACACGTTAATAGTTTCGTATCTCGAAAAAGACATTTCTGACGTGAAAGATCGGCAAAGGCCGCAATCACAAAACATACTAAGAATTTTTTAAAGGTTTCGACGCCACTTCTTAAGGAACGTATACAACATTGTACTACTAAATAATAAAATAAAAATAATAACTATAAAGAGTAGAGAGGCAAAAGTTTTACGTCGTTTGATTATGAGACTTACATCCACAAGCAGAATATAAAAACTTTACCATAAATTATAGATTACAACTCTTTCTTGATCTAAAAAAACTCTTTAGTAGAGAACTTGCAAAGGATTTTGATCATTTAGATCCGAATAAATTGAATTGAAATTTGAGCGATAAGATTACAAATAAAATATTATTATTTTAATATTTTATTTATTTAAAAATAAATCAAACATTATTTTATTTTTTTAAAAAAAATTATTGTTTTTTGCCCTATTTGCAGCATATTTTCGTTAGAGTTGATTTACTGCACAAAACTGTTTCACAATTGGATTCAAACAAAATAATACTACAAGAAAAGAAAATATGGAAATATCGTACAAGTGATAAAGTAATCAAAATTGAGAAATAGGGGTTTTTTATATTTTTTTACTATTTACGGCAAATCTTCGTGGGAGCTTCAAGTTCGAGATGACTAGGCTCACGGATCAATATTTCCAGTGGCACAAAGATGACGAATTTCCCCCTCTGTCTTATGATGTCATCCATCGTCACAATAATTATGAAGTTAAAAGCCAAACCCTAGTTTTAATTCTTCTTCGGCTTCTTATCCTGTAGGGCTCTTCCCTGATCAAGAAAAAGCTGGAACAAAAGAAACAGCTTTCTGTCATTTAATATTAGTTGATTTTTAGTTTATTATTGCAGTAACAATCACAACTTAGAAAGTGCAAGGAAGGTGAAGATGTTGGAATTATCAATGCAGAGACTCATTTTGACTTTAGAACACGTAAAGAAAAGCAATTTGCTGTAAATCTTGAACTTAGCTTTCGCATGCACAAGAAAGTAGATGTTCTATTTTAAAGAAAGGTTCAGAGAGAGTGATGACTTCAAGGATTTTTTTTATTTTTTTTTCTTATTTTTTTTGGAAAGATGACTTCAAGGATTCGGTATATATTTTTTACAGACTTTCCCCAAGTACCCAATTTCTTCAAGACCGAGAAGGTCCATCATTTACTCATATAAATTATATTTAAAAAAAAATTTTATAATATCATCTATGTTAAAAAATTTACTTTTTATATGCCATAAAATATTATTTAATAAATAATTAAAAAAATTATCACCTTAATTTGACAGTTAATAATAATAATTACATTAAAAAAATTTATTTTAACTTCATATCTATTTGTCTTACATAACTCTTGATTTTCACAAACTTTCCAAAGGTTCAAATTTTAGTATCTCCTTTTATAAACCATTTAATGTGATGGCATTGATTTCTTAATCATACAAAAAAAAAAAAAAAAACTTTTAAGGGAATGTTGGAAAAGTAAAAATTACATGCATTTAATGGTAAACAAGTATGTTCAATCTCAGTAGCATTCTAAGAAACTAACTTACAGGTACATAGTTTATTTAAAACAGACAAGAAATCATCTTAAATGTCCTGTTTACAGACATGGTTTTGGATTAAAAAAAAAATCTGGGTTTTCTCAACCAAAAATAGACTATTTATTTTTGTTTCTAAAATGATCAGTACCATGTTATCTTATGCTTACATAAACACTGCAACTGCATTTTCAGGGTATCTAATAATCTCAAAAACATTTAATCAAATACCTGCCACAATATCTCAAAAGTAAGTTCAATCTATATTTATGCAGCTCCATAGTTATTTTTCAAGGACAAATCAAATCAGTTGGATGGAGAACAGATCAATTCCATTTAGAAATGCAAAAGAGCCATCTTTGTTTCTTGGTAGATTGAAGACGAAAGTGAATATACAAAGGCTAACTTATGAAATATTCAGTTGTAACAGGGTCTTATCTAGTAGAACACGGAGATACTTGATGTTCTATTGTTTTTGTTCCTTGCGAAGTGGTGGTCCTGGTTTCTGTGAGCTGTTGCCAAATCTTACCTTCCCTTTCTTTTCGAAAGGATTACGAATCTGAACCTGAATCTTAAATGAACATAATATTGCATCCTCTTCACATGTGCTGGTCTCGGAATTGTCCAACTCCATAGTATAATTTGGGGCATCACAAGGTGGTGTTCCAGGTCTTGGATCATTCTGATCAGGTGCTGTTCTTGATCCCAACACATCCTCTTTTGGTGCTGAGCCTTGTCTTGACATTTTGTTAAATAGATTCAATTTCTTTTCAGCTGGTTTAAGAATCTGAAATGTACATAATAACGATTCATCTATTGCCATTATAGCACCTGCATTATCGAATTCCCCGCGATGATTTGGGGCAGAAAATATGGTCACTAACTGCCTATTTGCAAAGAACTCGTACCCATCTTCCACAATCTGAACACAGTCGTACCAGCAAGAAAAACAGAGAAACATAAAAAAAAAAACCAGATCATTAACATCATCATATGGCTTGATATGAGAAACATAATCCATTTTGTCCAAGGTGTGCATGGAAGGAACCAATTAGCAATGACGTGTAAATGTCTTGGAAAAGGATGCAGTCAAGCAGGTCAACATAAACAGCTCATCTAAGATGTAATAGGTTATTTTCTTTGCACAATTAAAATCAAAGTGAGCTAAGTGATAATGCTCATTTTGACATTAAATTATTATCTTATAATAGAGCATTATCCTATTTTTAAGGCTCATGATTTAATAATTAAGTATAAAATGTGTTTGGCTTCTTCATTACATAAATTCATACATTTTCAAAGAAGCAAATATATTAATTTTCAAATCACATGCATAATACAAGTTCATTATAGTTTTATTTCTCATTAAGCGATATTTATGTTAATTATAGGAAAAGTAGATGTAATGAGAAGTTGATCATATTGGAGCATGTGAGCATTAGGAACCTCGAGATCATCAATTTAAAGAAGTCATCACCCCACTTAGTTTCATGACACATGGCATCATCTCATTCATTCATCATTTGAGTAAAAATTTTGTGAATCCCGATGAGCATCTACGGTTACGATGGAAGGTTGGTAGAATCTCAAGATAGATAACCAAGTTAGATAGTGACATGTTAAGTGGTATCTCAAGAATCCCACATGCTTCATTTTCCTTTTTAGCTAACCCCTCTTATTTCTCTTTTCTCTCATTATCATCTTTAGGGAAAGTTTCTCTTACACATGATATTCTCCTTCATTTACATTGGTCACCCTTCCCCATGCTCCTTACTATGCATAGCTATTTCTCACCCTTAATTTGAATTTTCTACCATATAATATAAGAAGGGTAAGTAGAGCATGAGCCATTTGAACCATTCATCCACATCACCCTTAGACCATCTCCCATTGGTTCATCCTATCCTTTGATCATCTATTTAAACCCCTCAAATCCACACTTGAGAGGTGTCTTTATTTTCATTTTCTACCTTAATCACTTGGGAGTTTTCCCTACTCCTATTTTCATTTTTCACTTTTTTTTTTGTTCTTTTATGGCCTTCAAAATCCATGGAAGGCTAAGTCTTTTGTTAAGGGTAAGAGGAAGCCCTCTCCACCCTCTCCTTGAGAATTCTTCAGTAATACTTATATTTTGATTTACTTGGCATATGTGTTTTCTCATACTTTTGTTTGATATTGTATTAAGCTTCATACATTATATCATGTATTTTGTAAAGTTCGTTTTGTAAAATCTAATTAAAGATTGAGGTATTTCATTTTCATCTTGTAGTGTGACTTTTTGTAGTTTTCTTTGATGTGTCATATCATGTATTTCACATACTTAAAATTCACATATTGCCTTCAACACACATTAGAACACTAGTTCTATTTTGTATTTTCATGATAAATACCTTTTGTGGGAGAACACTACTTTTTAATATATTTGGGCTTAAAGATTTATCTTTGTGGGTGGAAAAACTCTTTAGTTATTTCCACCCCTAATCATTTTACTCAAGAAGAACTAAGAGAGAAAAGAATTAGGCCTACTCTAATGCCCTAACTTTCCATCTTATTATTGTTCCTTACATTATAATTCATCATTCACAAGTATTCTCACTTAACTCATATTTTGTCTTTTTCTCATTTTTCATGTTTTATCAACAACTTGTAGCAAACCTTAGTTTTAGGACCTCATCCTAATCCTTGTGGTTCGACCTTGGGACTCCCCCAAGTTTATTACTTGTTGTATTTACTCCATTTTTTACCCTAGTTTACACTTATAATTTGTTGCATCATCTATTTCATGTCTAGGGTATATTTATGTTGTATTTCATTGGTTTGTAATTCAAAGAGTGCATTCTTGCATCTCTTTCTTCACTTAAAAGTGTGCACATAAAATAAGCAACAGTAATAGATGATATCCATATGAGTTAATATAAGTTAACGTACTACATATTATGAATTTAATCAAAAGATTTGAGAAAATGAAAGAAGTTATTCAACAAAAGATGTAAGCATGATTAAAAAGACACACAAAACATAGCATCATTCCCAGTAGATGAAATTTTGGGTGCTTTCATCAATCCAGTTTAACATGGCAGAATGGCTTGAAAACTACCAAACAACTACATCCATTTCGTTGAAATGTAATGGAAATAATGAAACACTGAAAGTTGGGATACATATATGTTAGGTTTTGTAGTGTTGTAGACAAATTATAGATGAGAAGATCAAGCATGAATAGTTAAGTCTATACCTCATGATTGATTAAGATTTACGAATGACAAAGGATCAATCTCTAGAAGCAAAGCTACAGGAAGTTGAATGAGTATCTAAACTGGGAGTATCTAGATTGATTTGACAGAAGGCTATAAAATCAAGAAATTTTGAACGAATCAGAATTGCAACAATTCACTAGTAAACCTTCCTTGAAAGATTGTGATTCTTGGGCCAGATCTACAAATTGGTGTGATATTTTGAGTTTGTGTGAGTTGTAGCAAAGTATGTCTAGGAGGATTCATAGAATGCAATTTTGGTTTCTAGGGAATTTTTTGAACAACCTGGTTTATTCAACTCAACTCAACTAAGCCTTTTTCCAGTCAGGGATTGGTTACATGAATTTACCACCTCCGCTCTACTCTATCAAGTGCTAAGTTGGCATCTATTGCCTGGCTCACTAGTGAAGCAAATCAGTATTGCTTCTGCACAAGATTTTCATTGCCTAGGTGAAATTTTACCTGGTGCAAGGATAGCCACCTTGGAATCCTAACATTACAAGTACATAGAGTATAGAGCTATAAACATGTATTAAAAAGCATGAATATTAGCTATAAAAGCTACTAATAGAAATTTTAGTCCTTTGCAAAGAGCTCAGAAAGCAGAAAATAATTTTACTTAGCTGTGAAACCTTTGCTTATGTTTTATTTAACTTTTATCTAAATCAGCAATAGAGCTGAGCAACAAATACATATCTCAGGTCTTTCGGTGAATATGTATATACTTTGCAACTCTGGTGCTTTCTTTTGTGTAAACTTCTTTAGCCCTTTTTTTTTTTTTTTTTTTTTTTTGGAGATCAGTGGGTATTGAGGACTTATGTTCCCCCTAATCTCTCTAGAGCACGACCACAAACACTCAAGGACGCTATTGGCCAACAAATGGTGGGAGGTGTTTCGAACTCGAGACCTTATAGGTGAGCTTGCACCCAACCACTGAACCAACCCACCGTTGGTTAACTTCTTTAGCCTATATTAATACAACATATCTTGTTTTTGTTTCAAAAAAAAAAAAAGAAACAAATTCATATCTCAGATGTATCTTTATATTTTGGACCTAGAAAATATATAGGGTGGATGCTAAATTGCTAATCACTTTATACGTACAGACAGGAGGCATTGCAACTTATCATGAAAATTTTAACAGTTTCAATCACACAGGTAAGCAATAAAAAATAAGGCTTCAATTATGTTTACCTGGGCACCCCTACAGATGATATCAAGATCATGCTTCTGAAGGAATTCAGAAACTTTATCAGCACCAAATGTGAAGGACATACCTCCCTCATTCATTCCCCAACCTTCGACATCTGAATCAGGATCAGCCCATAGCAGATCACAGAGTAGGCCAGAATCGGGTACATCAGTTGGACGAATTATATGCTTAATTTGATCCATGTTTTTCAAGTCCGGAGACAACCCTCCATGCACACACAACATCTTGTCATCAATAAGAGCAACAATGGGCAAGCAGTTGAAGCAATCAATAAATATCTTCCAAAGTCGTACATTAAATCTCCTCTTGCACTCGTCATAGAACCCGTATATGCGGTTGATGGAAGCACACTCATGTTTTCCTCTGAGAAGAAAGAAGTTTTCTGGATATTTGATCTTGTATGCAAGAAGAAGACAAATCGTTTCCAAGCTCTGCTTACCGTAGTCAACATAGTTCCCAAGAAACAAGTAGTTTGTTAAGGGTGGAAAACCACCAAATTCAAACAGGTAAAGAAGGTCCGAATACTGACCATGAATATCTCCTGCAAATGATAGAAAATTATCCAAAACCAGTTAATTGGGTTAATCAAGACAAAAAGGAGGAAATTTAGAACAATGTTTTGCACTGATTACGAAGAGATGCATGACGAAACATCTTGAAAAGGGGGACCTCTTCAAAGAAAACCCCCCCATCCACGTTGGGCTTGGATCCTGTCAATTCGACTTTTCTAACCCTAATTCCCAAGTCTCTTAAAGCTCTTATCTGTACCCAAAAATCCCCTACTACCTCACTTTCCTCTATTATTCAAGCCCAAACAATGAAGAAAATCAAATAATTGTGTAAAAAAAATGCCTGATTGTCTAACAAATTAGAGTCTTCACAAGTTTAATGGAGTCAGATCAAACACATGGTGAGCATGATCCTTGTTTCTATGACCTAGAATTTGTGAACTGACTGAAAGTGATAAGAAAAAACCAGTATATGATCATTCGATTCCCCCTAAATCCAAGCTTATTTGAACAGTAAAATCAATATTAACACCACAAGAAAAAGCAAATAATATTCAATTCATACGAAAATTAAATAAGAAATCAAGCAAATAACAGTATAGAATTCAAAGAAATTGCCTGATTGTTAAACAATTTTTTATTTTTTTTGGCTACTTACCGCAAATTTTCAAGGGAGCTTCGAGCTCGAGTAAACAAGGCTGACACAAGAAAATATTCCTGGCATGAAGACAAAGCTGCCGAATTTCCGATTCTGTGAGGGACACTTGCCTTACCGTTCGGCCATTTCTAGCATCAAGAAGCCTTCGTATGATATCATCCACAACAGCACAATCCATCGCCACCGTTACTTCACAATCTCAAATCGATTCCAGAAAAAGAAGAACAAGTACAATCGAACACAAAGCTTCTTCTTCTTCTTCTTCGCTGCTTCTGCTGAGCAAATCCGGCAGCTTTCGATGTTACTTCTCCAAGTCAATCATCCAGCTAGAATAGTACTGCGGATTCGTCAATGTGTTGACGTGCAATATAAACGCGTCGCTAGATATTTCAATATCAATAGTAAAAATAAATAATAAATAAAAAATAAAAAAAAAGAAAAAAGAGTACAATTTCTATATTTTTAATTTTTCTTGTGGTGTTTTATTATTATTATTTTTATTTAAAAAAATCAATGCAATTCTATATTTTTAATTTTTTCAAGTTTACAGTCATTTAAGTAAATAATTATTTAATAAAAAAATTTCATGTCAAACCAAACACGGGCACCCATCAAAAAAAATTTTCAAAAAAATATTATTTTCTTAAAAAAATTTCTTAAGGGCCAAACGCACCCTTAAATTATTATTTCTTGTTAAAATAAATAATTTTAAATAATTAGAGAACGTTAAGCTATGTCTGATTTGAGATTTAAAAATTGTGATACAAGCTAAAAAAAAGTAAAAAATTAGAAAAAAATAAAATAAAACATTAATTTTGATTTTAAAAAAAGAAAGTCATTTAGTGTAAACTCTATTTTCCGACACTGACACCTAATTCTATTAGATATTTTAAAAATGCATGTGTATTATGTAATATTTTTTAATATATACACATTTTAAAAACATTCAAGAGAGACTGAGTATTAGAGTTTAAAAAATGATGTTGACATCCAACATACATATAACTTGCATTACTCTTTTAAAAAAATCATCTTCAGGCTTTACTTAAATTCAATAATAATAATAATTATTATTATTATTATTATTAAAATTACTCTCAAGTTTAACTGATATTTTCCAAACAATAAACTTCGATTTAAGTTTCTAAAAATCAGAGATGCTTACAACTCTTATGTTTGATAGATTAAATGAGATTGGATTATGTACTAAAGTCAGGTGACACTTTAGAGCCGAGTTATATCCCTTCTCCATCCCCATCCAATGGAAGAATATAATACACCATTGATTTTCCTCAATTGCAATATCATATATATAAATAAGCATTCATTTACATAATTTTTACAATTTTCATTTCAAGAATATACAAAGGCCAACTTTTGTGAAATATTATGTGGTAAGAGGATAATTTCTAGTAAGAGCGCAGGTAAACGTGCATAGGGACATGGGGTCATCGCGTTTTTAGTAAAAATTTAATGTGTCAAGCATTCTCTTTCAGGACCACATCAAATTTATAATTTCATTAAAAAAGTGTGTTGTTTTGATTTATTAATATTAAAAATAATGTAACAGTGATTTATAATAATTAATATAGTATTTTCAAATTTTGTAGCATTCTCAATTTCTCGTAATTGAAAGATCTATTGTTTTTGTTCCTTACGAAGAGGTCCTAGTTTCTGATCTGAGCTGTTGCCAAATCTCACCTTCCCTTTCTTCTTAGCCAAAGGGTTACGAATCTGAATTTGAATCTGAAATGAACATAATATTGCATCATCTACACTCGTCTCCGAGGATGCGGAGGCCTCGTCGTCATTGTTGAAATTAGGGGCATCAGAAGGTGATGTTGTAGCTCTTGCCACATTATCATCAGATGAAATTGCAGGTGTTGGTGCTGTTTCTGATCCCAAAACATTCTCATTAGCTGGTGTGCATGTTCTTGGCTCATTCTCATCAGGTAGTGATGTTCTTGATCCCAACACATCCTCATTAGGTGGAATGCCTGGTCCCGAAATTTTGTTGAATAAATTGAATTTCTTTTGAGCTGGTTTAAGAATGTGAAATGAACACATTAATGATTCATCTACTATCATCATCGCACCCGCATTGTCAAATTCCCCGCGAAAATTTGGGGCAGAGAATACGGTAACCAGCTGCCTTTCTCCAAAGAACTTGTAGCCATCTTCCACAACCTGAAGCAGTGGTAGAGGTAAGAAAAACACAAGATTTTTTTTTTTCAAAAAAGTTCCTAACATGATCGAAAGGCTTGCAATGCAAAACATAATTCAACTTCTCCAAGAAATGTATGGAAGGAACCAATTACAAATAATGCATAAATGTCTTGGAATAGGATGCAGTCAAGTAGGTATATAAAGTAAGAGAATATAACCAGACTCATCCAATAAAATGGAACATAAACAGTTAACATACTAAGTCAACTAAGCAACAGTAAAAGAATATATCATAGATTCATGAGTTTCATACTAAAAATTGTAGATTCGAACAAATATTTGAGCTATAAAACTGTATTAAAGAGCATTGATATGTAGAGATTCACGCAGCGAAACAAACATACAAACATACACACACATAAATGCAAATCAAAGCAACAAGAAGAACGCACACAAATTTACGTGGTTCAACGAAGATCCGCCTACGTTCACAGAAGATGAAGATTTCACTAATATAGGAGAATTCAGTACAACACCCACAATATCTCTCTTTTTACTCTTACCTCTCAATCCCCAATATTAGGTATATATAGAGAGCTTTAGACTTAATTTTAAATTCAGACTATGAAAGTTTACTACTTAGTCCAGGAAACTACTTCAGTCAAAGAAACTAATAAATAGAAACAAATAAAAATAAAAATAATCCTCAGGCCCACAAAGTGACCGAGCCACATTGTACATAACATGATATAATTAGCTATGTAAGGTAGTATTACAAAGAAAAACTGTAGTCCTTGTGTCGAGAACTAAGAAAGTGCAGTCCAATTTTACTTCGCTGTGAATTCTGTAGCTTATATTTTAAATTTTAATTAAATCAGCTATAGTGTTAAATACACATCTAAGAAGAGATCAATTTCTTTTACCTGGTGACCTCTACAGAAGAGATCAATTTCAAACTTCAGAAGGAATTCAGAAACTATATCAGCACCAAACGCGTAGGAGATACCTCTATCGTTCATTCCCCAACCTTTGATACCTAAATCAGGATCAGCCCATAGCAGATCACAGAGGACACCAGTATCGGGCACATCAATTGGACGAGTTATATTCTTAATTTGATCCAGGCTATTCAAGTCTGGAGACAATCCTCCATGCACACTGAAGATCTTGTCATCAACAATAGCAGCTATGGGCAAGCAGTTGAAGCAATCAATAAAAGTCTTCCAAATTCGTACGTTAAATCTCCTCCGACACTCGTCATAGAACCCATATATGCGACTCATGTAGGTACATTCATGATTGCCTCTAAGAAGAAAGAAGTTTACTGGATATTTGATCTTGTATGCAAGAAGAAGACAAATGGTTTCAACGTTGTGCTTACCGTAGTCAATATAATTCCCAAGAAACAAGTAGTTTGATGCAGGTGGATAACCACCAATTTCAAAAACTTGAAGAAGGTTTGAATAATGACCATGAATATCTCCTGCAAATCAAAGAAAGTAAATCCAAAAATGGTGAATTCAAAAAAAAAAAAAAAAAGATGAAACAAAAAGAAGAGGAAATTGAAAACAATCTTTTTGAATTCCTTATGAAGATATGCATGATGTAGAATAAGAGACAAGAATGAATTTGTATTAAATGATGAAAGTTTGTGGTGATCAATTTTAGCAACTTTTTTACTAGTAAGAAGAAAGAAATATTAGTAGTTGTTCCAAATCCACACATTATGTTTGGTTGGAGATCGAAAAAGTAGAATACAACTCAAAAAGTAAAAACTAAAAAAATAACATTTTGTCGTTTCCTGAAAATAGTTTGTTTTCTTTATAAATTTCAACAAACTGTTCTCCGGTTTCAACAAACCAAAACATTTTTTATATTTTTAAAATTTTGGATATAAAAAATTATATCTGAATCATAAACCAAATACAATTAACATTTAAGAGAAATGTAAAAGGCTCCAATCTATTTACTTCAATTTCACAAAAAAAATAAATATGAACTTCAATTTCCTATATTAGTCAGGTCCAAAACTATGAACTTCTGCAAAAAGTGTTTTCTATTGCCATCTACTCATCCAAAGTGTCTCAAGTCTCAACAAGTTGAAGTGACTCTGATCAAACACATGGTGGGCATGACCCTTGTTTCCATGAACACTAGAAGATGTACATGTCAAAACCTTCGTACTAAAGTAAATAGTCCCACGTCGGATGTCGTATAAACATCTTTCTTGAATTCAAGAGGGCAAAAATGAAAATCAAATCTTCTCTGTTTGGTTCATTATTCATATACAGTTTTCCATGACCTGTTCGCAAAAATCGATGAAAAGCTGTTTTCTGAAAGAATTTTTTTTTTGTTTTTGGATTGTATTCTTGTTTGAATCACAGACCAAACTATTGCTTCATTAATTTCTTGTTTTCTTCAGTTCAACAAATCCTTTTTCAACACTAGATGATCTTGAATTCAATGGAAGTGTGATTGTTTAATAAATTTCTTGTTTTTTTTCCCTAATTACCGCAAATATTGACGGGAGATTCGAGCTCGAGGAGGCAAGGTTGTTCCATGAAAATTCCCCTGGCACTGAAACAAAGCTTCTGGATTTCCATCTCCGCGAGCTGCACTTGCATGCCTATTCGGCCATTTTTAACATCAAGAAGCCTTCGAATGATATCATCTAACTCAATCCTATCCATTAAACAACTGTTACTTCACGAATTCAAATCGATACCAGAAGAAGTAAAAATTGATTGAACCCAAGAGATTCTCTTTTGCTATTTCTTCTTCCTCACAAAGAAAACGTTAAGGGATAAGATGTAACTTTCCATGTTACTTCCCGAATAAAAAACGACAGAATAATCTGGCGGATTGATCGAAGTGTTCTTCCGCTTTGTATCTGTATATTAAATTTGGAAAATAAAAATTAAAAAGAAGAGTGTTATACGAACATTGTCTTGAATAATTATAAACAACTTTGGTAAATAAATTTACCAAATATATATATATAAATATATCGTATTTCTTTCTTTTCTTGTTAAGGAAAAGAGAGTTTTTTTTTTTTTTTAGCATAGAAAAGGAAGAGTTAAATTTCCCTTTAAGGCCTTTATCATTTTAAAAAATGGATACAGTAAGTTTGTAACCTACCATGTGGATATTTTATATGAAAAATGATAATATAATATAATTACATATTTATGTTTATTAAGATTTTTATTTTTATTTTTTTTATTTTATTATTGAGCGACACTTAAGTTGTGTCTTTCTCCACTTTTAAGACGAGACTAATCCACATGAATTCGACCGGAGTTAGATAACAAAGGTGCAATGATCTCTCAGTAAATAATAATTTCACACACGGTAGGAGTTTTGAACACACTATTAGAAACGTGCGCCTCATCCTGCATGTGAAGAGCCAGAAGAAAGATAGAAAAAGAGAAATGTCAATTATATATATACAAAATGAAAAATATACAAATGCTAATAACAAGACTTGAACCTAATACTTCTTACTTTTACAAAACTAAGTCTCTGATATCATGTTAGAAATCACTTGGTTTAAAAATTATAGCTTATAAGTAGAGGCTCAACAATGCATATCAAACTACTACTAATACTCACGACCTATCTAGAGGGGAACGAATGTCAAGTCATCTAAACCAACCAAATATTAGTCATTAGATCATTTTTTACACATCCTGAGATGTGTATATCATACACATTTAATAATTATTAGCGTGTATTTATAATTTAGTTGCATTTTTTTTATATTTAGATTAGCTTTTTTCATTTTATATAAATATACTTTTAAAAAATAAAATTAAGAAAATTAATAGTATAAAAATCTTTTTTATTATATTTAAATTAAAAATATAACTTTTTACTTAAAAAAAAAAAAAAAAAAAAGGAAAGTAAGTGAAAAGACGACTCTAAAAGGGGGACGGTAGTGTGCCATGTGATATTAAGTCAACAACTTTTTCAAAAATATTACCAAAGTATTTCTCTCACTCTCATTCTATATACATATATATATATATTAGATTAATCATTTTTTAATAAATAAATACTGAATTTGAGCTGATGAACCAACTAATTAATGAAGCATTGATTTCAAAATAATGAGTTATAAGATAAAGTTGTTGACCACATAAAATCATTTATTGATGGCTTTATAACAAATCAATCTGATTTATACAGAACCAAATGATTTTATTTGAGCTTCCCTTTCTTTTTATATATTTTTCTTCTTTTTTCTAATAAAACAATTAATTAAAAAACCAAAATAATTTTGTATGAACCAAACCAAAAATTAATAATACTCCTCACCCCAAAAAGACAAATAAATCAGTAGGTGACTCTAATAATTCAAAACTTGAAGAAAAATCTTCAAATAAAATGATTCCATTCAAATACCATGTATGAAAATATCTCAAAACTGCCACCATATATTCTTCACCAACCATAACAATGAACAGATCTTATTTCATTCAGAAATATAAAGCAGTCTTCCATGTTCTTGGGAAATTGAAGAGAAGAAATATTATTATTACACAAAGACACACAAAAGAACATTACTTTGATGCTGGTGTTTCTGGTTCCGACCCATTCTCCGAAGGTGGTGTTGGTGTTTCTGAACTCAGGTTGATGAGGCCAAATCGAGTTATAGTTTCTAGTTCATGTGGTTTAAGAATGTGAAATGAACACATTAATGATTCATCTACGTCCATCACTGCACCATCATTGTTCATCTCCCCACGATGATTTGGAGCAGAGAATATGGTCACCAGCTGCCTCATTGCAAAGAACTCATATCCATCGGCCACAACCTGAACAAAGTTGTACCAGTAAGAAAAAACATTGAAAAGTATCAAAAGTTCACTTCCTTTTACAGAAAAATAGATATTAACAATATGCTACAAATTATAGATTTGAGAAAATTTAAAGAGTGAATAAAAGAAACTCTTCAGCGATGTTTTCGGGATAATTAAAGACCATTCCATCATTCCTAGTAGATGGGAGTATCAGTTGCTTTCAGTTTAAGTACATGGCAAAATGGCTTGATAAGGCACCGCTCCTGCGCAACTATATCTTATAATTCGAATGAATGAGAGTTTATGAAACGGTGAAGGATGAGATTTGGGCATGTTATGTTTTGTAGTGCTGAAAATCTGAATGAATCAGGCATGTAATGAGCCAGATGTTTTAGACGAGAAGATCAAGCACGAATAATTATGTCAGCAGTTCATGACAATCACAGTTTAATAATGCCAGTCGATTGATTTCAAGACTCAATGCAAAAGGAAGTTGAATCATGAGTATCAAACATAACAGAAGGCTCTAAAATCAACAATTGATGATCCTGAATTGAATCCGGGTAGCAATGATTCAAAAATAAAATACACATCTCAGATATATCTTTATATTTTGGAAGCAACAAATACATAAGGTGAATGCTAATATATATCCATCAATATGCATCAACAACAGAGAAGGCATTATGCAGTTTATAATGAAAACTATAAGAAGTTTGATCAAGCAGGTAAGCAATCAAAAATAAGGCAACAACTACATTTACCTTGCCGCTGCCGCTGCAGATGAGATCAAGATCATGCTTGATAAGGAAGTTCGAAACGATATCCATCCCAAATGTACAGATTTTACCTTCAACATCATCCTTAATTCTCCAACCCTCATGTCGTGTACTCGGATAAGCCCATAGCAATTCATAAAGGAGGCCGCGATTGCAGAAAGGAATTGTTGGTCGAGCTATGTCTCTAATTTGATCCAAGTTATTCAAGTTTGGAGACAACCCTCCATGCACGCAGAAGATCTTGTCATTAATAAGGGCAGCAACAGGCAAGCATTGGAAGCAAGTATGAAAAGCCTTCCAAAGTCGCACATAGAATTTCCTCTTGCACTCATCATAAAAACCATAAATGCGGGAATTGGAAACCGAACTGAGCTCATGGTTGCCTCTAAGAAGAAAGAAGTTTTCTGGATATTTGATCTTGTAAGCAAGCAGAAGACAAAAGGTTTCAATGCTGTGCTTACCATAGTCAACATAATTCCCAAGAAACAAGTAGTTTGCTGCAGGGGGACGACCACACAATTCGAACAATCGAAGAAGGTCTGGATACTGACCATGAATATCACCTGGAATGGAAGACAATAAGATAAAAATAAAAATAAAAAATAAAAAGGTCAATTGTTTAATTGAGGAAACACAAAAAAAAAAAAAAAACAATGAGGAAATCCAGAACAATGTTATGCATTCCTAATGAGGAGAAGTACCATGAGGCAATATTGCCACTTGATCAAGAAATGTATAATTGGCAGCATTCCAAGATGTAACAAGAATGCATTTTTGTTGAATAATGAAAGTTTGTGGTAATCAATTTTAGCAACTTTTTTGTTTACAAGACTGAAGAGAAAGGAACATTTAGTAGTTTCCAAATCAAGTGCATGCATTTCCTAATATTCCTCGGAGTATTTTTTTTTATGAGAAATGCCGAAAAAACTCTCATAGTGACTCAAAACGTTATTTTAAGTGATTATTAACACTTTTGCCCTTATCTAAAGAAAAAAAAACAAAAACAAAAGATTGTTATTTTGTTGCATCATGAAGGGTAAAAGTGACAATCTTGATTAGAAGTTTTGTTTTGAGTTTTTGTAGCACCTCTCTTTTTTATAAAAAAAAAAATATAACATTAAAGAGAAATGTAAAATTTTCAATCTGTATACTTCACTCTTCTCTATTATTTAGGTCCAACCCCCCTCACCCCCCAAAACAAAACTTGAACATAAGACCTCTTGCAAAACAAAGGCTCTTAGATACCATGATTTATAGCCCTTGGGCGGTTGGGCCAAACTAATCCTTGAAAATTATGTTGGAGAGGGTTGCCCGGCCATTGTTGATGATAGCTTAATATATGCATTGTCGAGCCTTATCTAACAGCTATAACTTTTAGGTTAAGTAATTTCTAATATGTATGGTATCAGAGCTTTAATTTTGAAAGTGGTCTTACGTTCAAGTCTCGTTATTGGCATTTATATATTTTTTATTTGCATAATTAGTATTTCTCTTATGTTATTTTTCTTCTAGCTCTCTACACACAGGACGAGGACTATGTTAATCATCCTTGTTTATATTAACTATACAAGACGTAAAGGTCAAACCTTCCACCTAAAACCTTTCTTATGAGTTGTGGTGAAACTGAAAGTTATAACAAAAAGAAAAATGTCGGGAGACGCCAGACCATTTTAAAAAGATTTTTTTCTATGTTATATGTAAATAACGCCGTGTCACCGTGAGTTGGGATTTGCGTTATAAAATAAAGTTGCTCGAGGATTACTCTAAAAAAATCAAGATCCTATTGGATGGGCATTCACTTTTCCTCTAAATCAAAGCTTATTAAACACTAGAATGACTCCCCCACCTCCTCCCCAGCAGACGAAAACTAAAAAAAAAAAGAACGCTAGAATGAGTATAAACTGTGTAATAATAATAATACGACCAGAAATCAAGCAAATAATAATAGCACACTTTCATGAATTCATCAGGGGAAAAATGAAAACACATATTTTATTTTATTTTTCCTATTTACCGCAAATTTTGATGGGAGCTTGGAGCTCGAGGAGACAAGGCTGACTCAAGAAAATGTCACTGGCACTGCAACAGAGTTGCTTGATTATATCCTCTGAAAGGGGCACCTGCCTATCCATTGGCCCATATCGATCATCCAGAAGCCTTTGAATGATATCATCCAACACTAAACTATCGATCGTCATCGCTATCAATCAGCTTAAGTTGTCAAAATTATTGATTCAATCGAACCCAAACAAAAGCTTCTTCCTCTACCAAGAACACGTTCCCTGAACGAAAATGAGGTAGCTTTTTATTCTACTTTCCAAGTCCACCACGGCCGGTCAGATTAGTGCACCGAATTCGTCAACGTTTTCAGATAAACAAATAGAGAAAATGACGTCTTTAAAATAATAATAACATATGCTACGTTTTTTTTTTTTTTTTTTCTCTGTAATAGAACACTGCGATATGGACTACATGGGTACTTCACTTCTCGATTTTTATTAAATTATGTGTTAATATAATTTAACATTACTTTAAAAAAAAAAAAAAACTTAAATAACAAACTCATATGTGATGTGGCAATATTCACACTACTACGTCATACTTGTCAATAGTATGGATGTTGGAGTTTATAAATTTAAATTTTTTTAAAAAAAGATTTTAACATTAATTTTGTATTAAAATAAAATAAAATAAAGTAAAATAATTGAAGAGGAAGTGAAGTTTGGTAAGGTTTGAATAAAATTTTTGTTTCCCCCCCCCCCCCCCCCCCCCCCCAAAGACCAATAATCCCAATACTTAAAAAGCTTAGACGCTCTTTTAGGGGAAAAAAAAAAGGAGTAACAAAATAGTAGTAAACAGAAGAAATTATATTAAGAGAGGAATCTTCCAAAACACGGAAACGTGTTTGATCCCACCGAGCCACCGACGACGTTAGAGTTCATCGCTAACGGTACTTTTTTAAAATTTTGTTTCCTTACGTACCGTATACCGTAAGACGAAATTGAGTGCGTTCACCTACTGACGCGTGATGCGCGTCTCACTTTTTTAAGCTTTTTTTTTCTCTTAGTTTAAGAGATAAGTTTTACATCAATTTCTTTTTTTCTTTTCAGTCGTCTTTACATGAATGATATGTGCAGCTCAAGTTTTTCTTTTTGAAAGGTAAAATAATAACACTTTTAATCTTATTTTTTAGACTTTTATTTATTATTTTTTATATTGCAATAAAATAATAAGAATAATTCTTTTGAGGTGATTGCATTAAAAGATTAAAGACATTACAATAACTTTTATTTTATTTTTTATTGTCAGAGGTTCATTAGAGGTATGTAATTTTTTTAGTTGATTGTAATTTTTTGTTAGAAAGTAGTTTTTGATAAATTATTGATAACTCAAAGTGATTATCAATAAAAATTACTAAATTGATTTTGTATTATTTTTTTTAACACGAAATGTAGTTGTAATTCGAAGTTTTGCAAATAAAAATCACTAAATCAATAAGAGATTTGTTGTTAAAATAGAATATTTTGATATTTTTATTGGCGAAAAACGTTGTGAAATGTTCGAAAAAATCACCATAAGAAGAATTAGACTGCGATCTGTTCGGACTGAACCGATAGCGGTGGTTCGGTGATTCAGTAGAAGACGACAAAACCTTACATTTTAAATTATGTTATCGCCAACTGAACCGTATAATTTTTTTTTCAATGTATTTAAAACACAAAAAATAAAAAAATAGATAGTGCTATCATACAACCAATAGTTATATGTTCGGTTTTTATGACCGAACAGATACATTCTGATTTGATCACGCAAGACCGAACCCATAATGAAATTAAAAAATAAAAATAACAACATTTTAATACAATCACATAAAGATATGATTAAAAATTAATAATTTCTTATCGTGTCAAAAATATTTTTTTTGTGATTTATTTAACTGCCCTCGTATTATAAATAGAAATTGATTGCCAGAAACAAAAAATTTATCCTGTTTGAAGGAGAAGGTCGTTTTGCCGTGCGCCAATAACATGTACGTACCCTTCTCCATAACTTCTCAATACAGATGACCCAAGGGTCTACAACATATTTTAAACGGTAGAGTATGGAGGAAGGTAATAATTACCTTTCATTCACCAAAACAAATGCAAAGATGAATATAAATCAAATATCATGGTCGACGAACAGCTTAATTCTCATTTGAGAAATCGACAGGAGCTATGCCAATCACCATTACCACCAGCCCTTATCCAACGTCTACAATGTCCCAAACATGAGTTGGGAACAAGGCAACATGGAGAACAGTATGATAAATAGCCAAATGGAAACATTTTTAAGAACCATTTTGGGCACGTTGCTAGTTGAAATTAGTCAAACCAGAGTGGCATTTGCAATACTAATTTACATTATAAAAAACCTATAGTTGCAAAAGGATGATGCTTTTTGTGTTAGCTTCTCCAGCATAACATTGAGACGATCTATCTTATGTCTTCTGTATATCCATTCCTCCAGTGTCAAAAGGCAGCAGAGAAACATAGGGGTTTCTGACTTGAAAACCAAGCCCGCACTTCCAAAATGAATCAGCAAGCACGTGCGAAATTCACTTATAAAGTTCTTGATCCAAGTGTGTTATGCTCTTCTGCTAACGTCAATGTCCATTGGTTATCCTTTTCCGCCCTGAAACAGAAGAACTCACCTTAGAAGCAGATCTCTGACAGAGAACAACATTATATTTGAACCCATTGTTCAAATGGGAAAAATATGGTATGAAATGAGCATTGCTGGCCATATACATTTTTTGCACCCACTTTCAGCATACAGCTCATTGTATACATTAGAAGCTCTCGAATCACACATCGAATCTGTGATTTGATGGCATCCTATGTTGAAACAAATGAGTTGTGTGCTGAAAATAAATACTTAAACATGTACACTATCGTTTCTTGTGTTAAACTAATTTAGGTACCACATGTGAAAGCCCTCCAATATTCACTTTGGATGGTGTAGATTGGCAATTTGGCAAGGAAGAAGTATTCAAAGAACCATAAGGTGAAATAGTAAGGAGAACAATTTTCTAGTACAAAAGATATTAGTGCTTTGGTACCTTTCGTGGTGGTGTCCCAGGTCTCAACACATTGTTACCAAGTCCCCCACCTTTCCCCTTCTTATCAGAGGGTTTAAGTATCTGAAATGAACATGTCAACGAATCATCCACGCTCATCATGGCACCGGCATTGTCAAACTCCCCACAATAATTTGGGGCAGAAAATATGGTCACCAGCTGCCTTTTTGCAAAGAACTCATACCCATCTTCCACAACCTGCTCAAAAATCATAACCAGTAGTAAACAAGAAGAAAAATCTATCAACTAATTGATCACTTTTCTTGACATGATGACATAGCTTGCTGTGCTGGCCATCTCTAAAGCTATTTTGTCTAAAATGTGTACGAAAGAAACCATGGAAAAATAAAGATGCACACACATATTTCTGTAATCGATGAATGTATGATGACTTGCACAACAAAATAACCGCACCAATCTAATAAGCGAGGACAGAACAGTTCATCTTAATAAATAAATAACATTATTTCTCTTCTAGAGTATGTTTCTTTTCATGTTCATTTATGCAAGAATGAAATAATGTATGCACATAACCTTATAAACAATCATCATATAAATAATTAATTCAAAAAGAATAATAAATTAAAGGATTTCTTGGGTAAGTACATTGGCACAGGAAACAAGTGTTCAGCACGGCATTATTCCTAGTGAATGGACTATGGCAGTTAATCATGAAGCGCTAACCCGAGATACTTCATAAGACAGGCCATTAACTTCAAAATCATCTCATTTTATTAGAATATATGCAACAAATCTAAGAAATTATGGAGCCAAACTAGAAATATAGCATCACCTCATGTTCATGGAGATGCAACAAAATAATGAAAACCTGGATCTTGTACATGCAACAAAAGAATATGAAAAAGATAGCTCCATACCTTCAAACCTCCAGGTTATGATTTGTTAAATAAACCATCTAACGAGGCTAAATACATATCTCATATGTATTTTTTTTATATTTGGATGCAACATATCCACAAAGTGAGAGGCAAACCCTGTCGATATGAATTAGGACAGGAGGGATTGCAAGCTTATAATGAAAATGATGGACGCTGTAAGCAGTCAAAAGTGACGGTCCAATAACTTTTACCTGGTGAGCCCGACAGATGAGATCAAGATCATGTTTCTCAAGGAATTCAGCAACTTTGTCAGCCCCAAATGTGTAGGACACACCTCTATCATTCTCTCCCCAGCCCTCTACATCTTTATCAGGATCAGCCCAAAGCAGATCACAAAGAAGGCCTTGATCTGGCACATCAATGGGACGAGCAATATTCCTGATTTGATCTAGGTTCTTTAAATCAGGAGACAATCCTCCATGCATACAAAGAATCTTTTCGTCTATAAGAGCAGCAACAGGCAAGCAGTTAAAGCACTCAGTAAAAACCTTCCAAAGTCGAACGTTAAACCTCCTCTTGCACTCATCATAAAACCCATATATACGGTTGATGGAAGCACACTCATGGTTCCCTCTAAGAAGAAAAAAGTTCTCTGGATATTTGATTTTGTAAGCAAGAAGAAGACAAATAGTCTCTATGCTCTGCTTACCACGATCAACATAATCCCCCAGAAACAAATAGTTTGCTGCAGGTGGGAAACCACCATACTCAAATAGTCGGAGAAGATCTGAATACTGACCATGAATATCTCCTGCCAATGCAAAACAATAACTCATAATGATATATCAGTCACAAAATAATAATAATAATGTTTAGCACCCCTTGCACAGCAGCAGATATTAAAAGGTAATATTTAGTATCATAAAGGTAATATTAGTATCATATAAGAAATAACAAGCAATACATTCTAATATTCTTGTATATTCTTGTATAGCACATATGGTTAATACAATACATATCTCGTTTCTTGTCAAAAAATAAAAAATAAAAATAACAAGCAAAATTCTAATAACTAGAAAAATAAATATTTGCATAATTAGTAAAGATGCATTTGTGCCACATAATGGGGACGTTGAGGCCATTTTGTGCAAATGCTCTATTGACCGAAAAAAGAGAAAAAAGAAAAGAATGCATTGTTCATTTGTGCATTTCTTTATTAATTATTATAGCAAAAAGAAGATCATACGAGGATAATAACAGCTAAGACATCTGTCAGTATATATGTATATGAGAGGAGGAACCTGACCCCATGTAATTTAAATCCGACTTAGCCTTTGATAGGGCATAGTGGAGGAAGCAAATTCATGTAGCCGACCCCATGTAGTTGGGAAAAGGCTTAGAGGAATTGAGTTAAGTTGAGTATATAAGAGGAGGGAGTAGGAAGTAATGCTTCCTTTTTAAACCAGTAATCCTCACAAGCGGTGTGGCAATCCCATACCATCTATGCGGCATGAGATTGTGACCTACATATCTCAAACTCCCTCTACCACTAAAAAAGGGCGTAGCTAAGAGCACATAGCACGTTGGATAAGCCATTTCTGGATTTGAACCAGTGACCTCTTTGTCACAATGGAACAACCTCAACCATTGCACTAAGGCCCGCTCCAACAATGAAAATCAAAACTCTCTCTAACCACTATAAAGGCCTTTTCCAAGAGCTCAAGTAGTGAGGAAGCAATACTAGAACAATGTGAGTCCAAAAAATCAGAACATATCAGGTGGCAAAGATTGGGGATCATTACAAGAGGTGTCGATTGCAAAGTTTTAACGGCATGCAACCACATAGGCATCCCCAGTCCCCACTACCACAAGCAAGTTATTAAATCACATGAGGCATAACCAATTTGGTTTTCCTTTGTGCAGCAAGGCATATTCCTTGAAGTGGCAAGGGGCATAAGCCTCAATTTAAGAAAATACATTAAAAAAAATCTTACAAAAAATACACAAAATAAAAGTAAAATAAATTATGAAAATTACATGAAGAAACACTTAAAATAAGCAAACTATAAAGTATTTTTGTACATATGTTGAGAACTCGAGTGATGTGCCTTAATATAGTATGTGTCTCACTTGTTTTAAGCATGGTTGTCAAAGAAAAAATTGGTTTTTCTTCATAATGTAATCCAAGAGAAATTGATACGTGTCCTTAACATGAATTCTATATCATCAAGTGAATCCTAAGAAAATAGTAGAATCTTATAGTTCACAAAATTCAAATTTTATGATTCACAATTCGAGTCTTACAATACAAGTCATTCATATAAATCTTACCAAAAGTGAAAAGATATATTTTGTATCGTGTTATAAGTTATAACTTTTAAATTTACAAACTTAAAAGTGTTATGATAATCTTTTCTTGTTTTTGGAATGGGTTCTTAAGGCTAGGGAAAAACATTGGAGTGTGGTTTGCCTAGGAGAAGAATAGCAAAATAATCAATGAGATAGCTTTAGGCCCAGGTACGGTGTGGGGGATTTACATATCTCTTGGTGTCCTTTGGGGTCTCTAATTACAAATGGTCTAAGGGTTATAGGTTTAGTGATTGGATTAGAGGGTGGGAAATTTTGATACCTCTTAGCCTTGGCCATAGGGATGAATGACTCGTCCTCCCCTGTGCCTTGGCTTAGTATTCTGCCCATATCTTTATCAACTTATGTTTTGTAGTTTCATTTTGAAAAGTGGTATGATGAACCCTCATAAATATGTAATTACTTATTAGGGCTTTAAGGCATGATTTGTAACCATCTAAACAAGATGAAATAATTTACTATGAACTAAATTTTATGAGGAAAATGAACATTTACGAATTTTTTTAATTTTAAGTTTTAATTTAAAAAAAAAATGATTAGGTTAAAAATTTAACAATTGACTAGTTTTTATAAGAATAACCTTCTTAGTGAAGAGATCATCTTTAACAAAATACTAACCCTTTTTGAATCTTCAAATTAGACAAAATGACTATCTTAGCAAAACTATAAATTGAATCATGTCCATTTTTTTATATTGGCTTATATGTAATTTAATACACAATTTGTATGATGTCCATGAATCTAGCGATTCATCAATTCAAATGGAAAACTCCTAAACATTTGATTCCAATTCACAGTTTAGATAACTATGATTCCAGTCCACTGTAACAAGAGTTCTTTTAGGATCATCTAAAACCAATAATGACTGCTTCTAGATTTTTTTTCTTTTCTTTCGAAGAAGAAGAAGAAGCACTTCTACTCATGGGATGGTAGATTTTTGGTAGCTTTCCAATTGTAGACAACTAAATGCGTAGATGAGTATATTAACTAGAGAAGCAAAGTGTGAATGCAAAGAATCATTTGTGAGATTCACATGGTAAATGCCAACATATATTTTTTAGAACGATGGAGTTTTGGAGACCAACAGAGACGTTGAAACTTGAAAATGCCAACATTTAGTTAATGTGTTACAAAAAATGGTGAAGAGTGGCAAAGACATTACTTTGCAATATATTTACTTTTTACTTGCTCATTTTTTTTAATAGTTAAAAACTTAAAATATTAAATTTGGAAACCTAGGCATATGATATATGCTCATTTAGTTTTTAATAATGTTTACAACTATCATTGTCAAAATTGAGAATCGAAAACAAATTGTTTCAAGAGTTGGTGAATCAAAGCAAGATTTACAATACAAATGTCAATTCACACATATGTAGATATCAAGTACCCATAAATTGATTTATGGTAATAATCATGAATAATACGATTCCTTGATTCGATCGTGATTCTAATTATTATGATGGATAATCATCTTAAAATCATAGACTTTCTACTAGCACTTTTTAATCCCAATAAGAAATGTCACTAAGTGTTTGCTTGATAGCTAAGAAAAGTTCTCTCAAGAAAATGTAGTTTTCACGAGAAATAATTTCTTAAACATTTTTTTAAAAATATTTCTCATGGTTGTTCGATTATGATGTAAGAAAATATTTTTTTACACTTACATGATGCAAAGAAAATGAAAAATAAGAAGTTTTATTGAATATAAACATGAAGATTATCAATAATAAAAATTCTTCTCATGAAAAAATTATATTTTTCTCACCTTTATAGGTAGAAAATTTTGGATGAAAAAAATTTTCTTAAGAAAATATTGACAATCAAACACACGACTTTCCTATTTTCTTGAGAAAAGCTATTATTTTCTCGAAAAATTTTAAGTTCAAATCTCATTACCCACACCAAGGAGAAGGCCTCATGCTAAGCATGAGACTTAGATGGCCACTAGGGGCGTCTCCCACTCAAGCAACCAGGGGCCCAAGGAATTATACGGACAAAGCCCAAATAACCTCAAATCTCTAAACAAAAAAAAAAAAAACAACAATTTTCTCACCAATCAAACAGACCCTAAAATTCATAGTTAATAATAAAAATTGTTTGTGGATAATCATTGTCAAATTAATGTATTGGTAGTATACCAAATATAGAACAATAAAACTAAGGGTAATTAAGGACATGCAACTTATATTTACCAAGAAAAACAAAAAAAAAACCATGGACATCCACTTTGAGTTCTAGAGAAACTTAAGACATGTGGCTCAAGTTAGGGAAGTTGTTTTCCTGAATGCATTCCTCAAAGAAGATACTAACTTCATTAGAGTTGTTAACCTTCCAGTTCTATTTTTGAAAATGCAAACAGTCGCACTTAGTACCTTATGTTAGATTTGTTAGGTATGTTCACATACTTGAAAGGAGAATTTAGATTGCAAAGTAGTTCAAAATATTAAATATGTTCTATTGCAACTCAGAAATCACGATGCCTCTCCAAAATATTGAGGCAATATTTCAACACCTCATCAAAAACTTGCAATGGCAAGAGCCTCCTCGCACACTAAACACTGGGTACATCCTTTTAGTAGTTCAAAAGATTAAATTTGACCCCTAACACTCAAACATAAATAACGAGACCTACTTGACAAAATAATAAACAAATAACTAAAAACTTAAACAAATAAATAAATAATAAAAATAACAATAAATATTAGTGTGTCATCTTCCATACTCTTAAAAAGCAGATCAACGCCTCTGCAAAATTCGCAACTCCTTAATTCAAGATTTTTTTTCCTTTGAATAAGAGAAAATTTATTGAAAGAGAAGAAAAAAAAAAAAAAAAAGGCCAAGGAGGCAAATAAAAAAAAAAATCAAAAAAAGAACTTCATAATATTTGCATTGCCCCAATGCAGTTGGAAAACGATATCCTTCCACCTAGTAATCATTCCACAAAGACAATTTTAACAATCAATAAACACACACAAATTTACTCCCAAAATAATTTTATGGAAAAGTTTTTCTCAATGCTAGTCTTGCTCTCAGCTTGGAAGAAAGCTACTTGTCACCTACCTAAACCTGCAAACACTGGACTAAATGGAGGCATATTTACATTAAACTCTCCCATGCCAAACATACTAGAGTCTAGACAAGTTGGAAAAGGAATGATGCGCCAAATCCATTGACCACTCTTAAGGATTTAGAGTTTAGACCACGACTTCTATGAGCAATTGAGCACATCACATGGAGTTGGAACACATCTGTAAAACATGAGAGGTACACAAAAATATGGGGAGGCCAGTTTATAGAAGAAAGATGCCACATAAAATTTGCTATTCCTCTCTAGCAAATAAGACCAACTACATTTTGAAAATGGTTAGAGAAAGGTTTCATTCATGATATTCTTAAGATGAGACAACAAATTCGATTCCCCATCATTGATGTTGCTATGAAGACCCAAGCCCTATGCAATGTTTTCATAGCTACTTCAGATCCTCAAAGGTATTTGCCTCATGATTTCAGCCATTTTAAATGTTTTTTTTGCCACACCAACATCTATAAAATTACATCAGTGTACATGTGAAATGGATGATGACCTATGTTACCTAGACTCAGGTACGAGTGTCAGATGCAAGTATATATATCTAGAAGTTGGAGTTCATTTTCAAATTCAAGGATATTGGGACTCGGCTAAAAAGTGTTTAAAAATTTGAATTTGAGTACTTCAACAAGGTTTCGTTCATTACTAAAGTTTATATTCTATCTTCTCTTTTTTTCCCTTCTTTTCAATCATTGATTGTCCTTTTTTCCTTACATAAGTAAATTTTCACTACAACAATCATACCTATTAGTCATTCTCTTCATTTCTACTTTCTTTTCTTTCTTTGGACAACCTACATAGCGAAATCTGAGGTGTTGGACACATATTATACACACATGTTTGAATCATAAAGTGTCAACACAGGTACGTCAAGCTAAAGTAAAGAGTCCAGGATTCTAGGTAACATCGATGATGACTAAGTTTCCAAAACCTAGTTGTAAATAGAGTGGAGAATTCCCGTACCAAGTAACTAGCCTATTGTTTTATAAAAAGTGGTTGGTGTAATAAATTAATGAAACGAGAAACACGAGCCACAAAAGAAAAGCACATGAAGGGACACCTAATAATAAGAATAAAGAAGCATACCTTCTACATTACTATATAACCTTCACACATTCCAGAAGAAGATAATCGGAATGAAAAGACCTTGATACCAATGAGAATTGAATTCAGAAATTTCAGACCCCACACTACCTTTGTTTTCAGTCTGTCTACCCAAACTCCACTTCTAAACAATTAAAAAATAAAAAATAAAAATCTCCCCATTTTCACCTTAACACACGGTTGAACATTTAAATCATCACATACGACAATAAACAGCAAATCCAACGCCACTCCTATTTGACCTAATTTCCAAATTCAACTTGCAACAAATCCACACCACCAATACAAAATCGAATAAAGAACAACCACACATCTAATCAAACACATGTAAACACCAAACAAAAAATCATCAAAGAAAATTAATTAACAAAAAAAAGATTCTTTGCTTAGTTAATCTCCGTATTTACCGCAAATCTTGATAGGAGCTTCGAGCTCGAGGAGATTGGGCTGATTGATAAAAATTTCTTTGGAAGTAAAACAAAGCTGCCGGATTTCCGTGTCCGTCAGCTGCACCTGCCTCGGCGTCCGGCCATTCTTCGCATCAAGCAGCCGCCGTATGATATCATCCAACAAACTCTCGTCCATCGCCATCTCTACCACCAAACCCTAACTTCCGATTCTTCTTCTTCTTCGCTATTCGATCGAAAACCTAAAAAAATAAAACGAAACGATTTGAACAAGAAAAAAGAAGAAAGAAACGGTTTGGAAGTCAAAAGCGATGGAGAATCCGAGCCGAGAGCGAAGAAGGACAACGCTTTTTCGTGTGTGCGAAAAAGCGAAGATCGTCGGCTAATAATTGCTTGCTTTTGAGATTTTTGATTGTATGGCTATGGCTATGGCCGTCCGTTCCCGCTCGCTTTGTAAGTTGTGTTGTTTGTTGTTAAAGACAGAAAGAGATAGAGAGAGATAGAGAGCTTCACAAAGAATAACCCTATCTCTGGAATAATATCACAATTCACAAAGAGAGTTTACCTAGGCACGTGCCTCGCTCAAGTCAACCTCCCGTGCAAGCCCAGACCCCACCAATAGCTAATAAATAAAAATATCCAAGCCACTCGGTCCCGCTCAAGTCGTCACTCGGTGCCTTGAAAAAAAGTAAAAATCATAATGAGAGAAGGCGGAGGTTGAGAAAATCTTTTTCTCGGCTATATTTGACGACAGTGGAAAATATAATTTTCTTAACAAAATCAATAATTTTTTAGAGAAAAATCCTTATTTTCGTAATTACCAATAGAACCTTACTTTTCCTTTTTTAGGGATTTTAAGACAAGAGTTTGAAAATTTTGTTGAGAATATTTGATAATTTTGTTTTTTCTTTTAATTAACTTAAAAAAATGAAGATTTTGTATTATTAAATTATTTGATGTTGGGGGAAATAAGTTGAGATATGTTTTATAATTTAGTTGTGGAATAAAAGTGGGGAGGAGGTTTCAAAGAATGGAAAAGGATGTACATGGGATTAATGACCGTTCCATGTCATAAATTAAAGTATATTGTTTGTCATATACACAGAGGTGATGTGTGATTAATAAAATATGCCTTCATATATTCGGTGATCATTGATTTTATAGTCCCCCTTCTTTTCTTTTCTTTTCTTTTCATCTGTTATTGGTTTTTTGGTGGTCGATAGATGTTTTTTTTTTTTAAGTGTATGACTAATTTTTCTGGATTTCGAACACTGCAGAAACAATTTTTGGGCGGTCCTTTCAACAGAAATATGTGGAAGGCAGACTCGAACTCACGGAGCGAGTCTCTTAACCGCCTTAAGATTATTGTCCTCTTCATTAGGATATTCGACATTCTTATCTAATATTTTTTCAAACTGTGTTTACAATTAAGCATAATTCTCACTGATAACAGGTTTACTGTTACAAGTGAAAGTTGAATATTAAGTGCAATGTATCATTTGATCAACATCAAATAATGATTTGAGGATGACATCAATCGAACTTCATCTCATAATTCTATGACTTGATTGTATTTGCTAATTTTTTTGTTATGGGCATGTTAAGGAACATTGATGTTGGTAAAAAGAGAACATTTACTAACAAAGAACATTGATACGGTGGTAGCTTACTATTTTTCAATGTTTAAATCATTGTTGACCTTTATATAAATGAATTCAAAAGAAAAGTTGGTAATTATTGCAAGTGTAGTACTACTACATTGACATGAAAAATATTACTTTCATACACGATTAGATTATCTTAAATTATTAGTTGTTGTATGATTCAAAGTAATTTAATAATGCATTAATAAAAATGTTTCTATAACATTTTAACATTTTCTTTACTACATTTGTCATTTTAAACTAGATTGGAGATGATATTTATACTTAGAGGCAAATTTCAGTTAATTGTTTTTTCTTTCTACATCGTAGTAACACTAATGCTTGATATTTGCCATGTATCAGAATATAAATTAAATCAAAATCATGTATAATAGTTACAATTAATGTAAATTTAGTTCTTCATCGAATAAAGTAGAAAAAAATAGCTAACTCCACGTATTACTAAACAAAAAATGGACTTTACGGCCAATTTACTGTAAAACTTTTTATAATTGAATAATTTTAAATATATCCACTGAAAATATTCTCTATACTTACATATTCTACAAAAAAAATAATAATAATACATAACAAGTAAGTACAAAAAATATTTTTTTGCGAGTACATTTAAAATTATCATTATAATATTAGTCAATAATTGAGATTTTATTTAATTTATTTTTTAATTAATATCTTTTTATTGAGAAATATTTTACAATTGAATTATGGACTTTGATATTTTAACAAAATTTTAATTTTGTACAGGGTCGCAATAAAACTAGCTTGGACAATGTGCAGCGTTAGGAAACCAACACGTGGGCCTATACCAAAAGTTCCAAGGGACAAGTGGCACAAAATCATGTATTGACTTTCTGCTGATGACATCTCCATCGGTCACATCTAATATTTCCCCTACCTCAACGACTTCTTAGCTAACCTGACCCGGGTGGTATCGCATGCCACGTGGAACAGAGAGAGAGAGAGAGACTACCCAGCTGCCGTAGACAACAAAAACATCTGTGACAATTTCACCCTGACGACAACCGTGCCGGAATATTCGAACGTAACGGCGATTTCTCGGGTAAGAGTTTCCGTTTCCCGAAAACTATAAATACTTGTCACTCTCCGCATTTCAAACCCTAGAAAAACTATTTTCGCTATCCATTCTTCGCCTCCTTGGAAACGAATCGCGGAAGAGCCTCCAAAACCCTAATCTTTTGCTAGTTCTGTTCTGAGACTCTGACGGAATCGATGGTTCCGTTGTGTTTGGGACGCAGAGAGCTTTCGAACGGTGTAAATGTCGAGTGTCCCGATCTTGATTTGTTGAGAGGTGTTTTTAGTTGAAGATGGTGGAAGGGAATCTACTGAGATTTTCGTGAAGATTTATGCGGGTCTTGGTTTTCTGGAGATGGATGTGGTTGAATTGCCTCTTCCGGCAGCTGTTACGGTGTCGAAGCTTTTGATTGGTGAGGGATTTGGTAGACAGGGGGTTTCAGATGGAGATGCCGAAGCTCAGGAGCTGAAAGCCAGTGGTTCCATCTGTGGAAGATCTGCGGTTTCCAGAGGCGGTGATTCAAGTAGTGGTAACTTTCTGTTCCTTAGCCCCTCTCTTCTCCGTCTATTGTATTTTGTTTTGGTTTTGTCTGTCCTTCTTTTGCTGCGTATTTCTTGGATTACTTTGTTTCTCTTTTGTTCCTCTTTTTTTTTTTTTTTTAACTGGAACCATGCTGTTGATTTCTTTCTTCATAGTGTCCGTGGACTCTCCTGAATAGTTCAAACTATGAATCTTAACATTAGACATGTTGGGTTTTGGGTCACTGCATTATTTTTGTTCACAGTTAAGCTTCATGTAATACGTATAAGCAGAACGTGTTTGTGTAATTTCAAAGTTGTATTGGAAGGTTCTCAGGTGAGCAAAGATAAAATTCACCATGGCCTGCTCATTTCTCACATAAAATGGGGAGCTATCATTGAAACATATTTATATGGCGATATGGGTCATGTACGCTCAGCTTGAGGACAATCATCACTGAGTGCCACAGAGGGGATATATAGTGTGAAGAGTTATGCCAATAATTGGATGAATTAAGGAGTCTTATTTTTATTTTTTTGATAAGACGAATAAGCAGTTAGAAAATAAGTTGTTATCTTTTCTTGCCATGTAATTTGGTTGGGTGAGGATATGCAGTTACTTTTTCTTTCTTTTATCTTTTCTTTTCCCATTTTTCTTAACAACAGGGAAGGATTGACTTTGATATTTGTATACATATATTTCCATGGCCTATCTCAATGAAAATGAGTTTTTTTTTTTTTTTTCCATTTAAATTTTGTTAGACAAAAGGCTGCGGTGAAAAGAGTGAGGATTTTGACAACATAAGATCAATCTTTCTGTTAGTCCAAGTCATTTCTTTTTCTTTCATTCATTTTTTTTGTTAGCTTCAATGCCACTACAATAAATGCTTCACACTTGGTGAGGGATCAAAGATTGATACCGCTACTACCTATATGTCAAAGAAATGAGTTCCCTTACACAAAAGGCCACCATGAAGAAAATGAGGGCCTTGGAAAAATAAGATTGATCTTTCTTTCACTCAATGTCATTTGTTTCCTTTCATTCAAATCTAAGGGCCACAGTGAAGAAAATGAGGGTCATTGAATGATAAGATTGATATTTTTGTTACTCACGTCTTTGTTTTATTTCATTCGATTCTTTTTGTTTAACTGCAAGTCTGCAACGCCACTGTAGTTGTAATCTATACGATGCTTCCCCCTTGGTGAGAGATCAAGAATTGATACTTGCATTTTTGCAATTATTCTTTTAGTTAGCTTGACCAACGAAGATTGAAATTCACACCATGGGCACAAAAAACTTGATTTTGGGAATTTTAACCTTTTTCTCTTCATATTCTGGAGCCTTATATTTGTGATTATTGCTCAAATACTTTTTTTCAAACCAGTGTATATGACTTGCAATCTCAGTTTATTTGGAGCTAACCTATTTCAAGAGTTCAATACTACTGATTGCTTTTATATTCCTGTTGATAGTGGGTAATTATAAGACTGAATTGAGACAACTCTCATTATACACATGTTATACACTTTTTTTCACAAATCATATGTGATATACTTCACAGCTTGTAACAGATATCACTTGGATTATATTTGTTACAGATGTGATATGTGCTATCCCTAATTTGGAAGAAAATTTAGTTCGGAGGGCTAAAAAGGCTGATGTTAGGTTTTGCAAGCTTGATAGTTCTCTTACCAAATTTGGTGGAGAAGATATTTCCAAACAGATAACTATAAAGAAAAGAAATGGTTCTCCTTCCTCTTTACCAAAGTGTACAGCAAAACATTTGCATCAAAAATCAGGAAAAACAATCAAAAGTAGTAGTCCTTGTTCTAAGAAACAGAGAGCAGAGCAGGTGGAAGGGTCCATGAGCCAAGCTGCAATTGAAGATGTTCATAATACATCTGGAAAGCATGGATCCCATCTTATGAGATCTGTCATTTCAGGTAATGTATATATTTTTTTCTTTCATGATTGTGGTTTAATACACAGATTTGTTATTCTAACATGTTTAACAACTTAAGAATCTGTCCAAATTTAGAAAGAATGCCTCATGCTTGTGAAAAGAATCTTTGTTGTGAGGCACCGAAACAATTAAAAAGATGAAACCAACATCTTTTACTAGAGCTTGTTCTCTGGCTTATTTTCTTCTCTCGAAACTGTAGTCCTTGTTTGATGTTATTTTGCCTCATCACTTAGATTTCTACGAATTGGTTTTTATGGAGAAGATAATTTATTGAAGGGGGAAGCGTTCTCTTAATTGATCTTTTATGGTTCTATAATAACCTCATTTAATCGTTTTCATATCAAATTCTACCATTCAAATTACTTTTCAAGATTCAAGACATCAAAGTCATAAATGAAAATATCTATACATTGATAATGAAAGAAAAAAACTAGGATGGTGATTTGATTTATGAAAAATCAACTCTTGGGTAGCGAATAGTGATTTGATTGATGATGATGAAGTGTAATTAAGGTTCAATAATCTAGGCAAAAAAATAATAAATTAATTTAATTGAATATGACTCATCTTGATCATTTAAATTTTAAAGTCAAAACTTCTATATATAAGTATCTCACAAATTTGTTATAAAAAAGAATGTCTTGCTTTGTTACGGAAAGAAATATGATCATTTGAAATCAGGGCTATCGGGGGGCCCACCCTTGCTAATCCCCTGGGGTACGACCACAAATACCCAAGGACGCTGTTGTGTGAGTGGGGAGGCTCGAACTCAGGATTCATTCTATGAGCCTTATGCCAGTCAACCCCGCCACTTGCCCCCCCAAAAAAAAGAAAAAGAAATATGATGATTTGATTTTTACGTCAGATGAATTCTCCTCTTCGATTTCTATTCTTTCATTATTGTTTGTCCGTTTCAAAAATCCAGGCTCATCTGGCTAATTTCTCAAGGCTTGGCAAGTGAATGCCTTGCTTTGTTACTTAAAAGTTTAAAATTGCTAGGGCTGAATTAATACATAATCAACAACTTTTTCTCAGCAACTTACTTATTCTAGTGGTATGTTCCTTTTGCAGATAAATCATATGCAGTTGGTCACAAGCATAGCATAGATGGAAAGCGAGGTGATAGGAGACATTTCAAAGCACCTACAAAGACTAAATCTGATTGTTTCTTTCCAAAGGTTGGTTCCATGGGCGCTAATACAGCTGCAGGAGGGGAAAATATTCTTGGTATGTTAGTGTCATACATTAATTTGATTTTTCAGCATTATTTTCCTTGCTAGGTCACTGTTGTTCATATGGATTTATTTTTTTGCATGACATGCTTATACCTGTTAGCATCCGTAACATGTTTTGTTTGGGATATTGCTAGATCTTATGTGTGCTATGCCAAGGAGTTCTATAAAAGATGTTCTAGTGCCAATATCAGGCACATATTGGATTGAAGCATTTGAAAGACTTCTGGCAGTTAAGACTTTTTAGTTCTTTCCTGTGCTCATAATATAAGGTTGACAAGCACCACTGCTCATAAATCCTTGTTTGTGGGGGCCTTGTGGATTGGGTGCGAGCCATGATGTATGCTCATAATGTATCATGAATTATTAAGTTTTACCATTTTGGAATGGATTTTTGCTGGAGTTGATTTAGCATTATACTACTTGCTCATACAACGCACGTTGGGATCTTTGTCTTTCTGATATGTATTATATTTTAGGCATCCCATTAATTTTATCCTTACTATCCCACAAAAATCATCAGTTTTCAAATCTACTCATGTTATAGTTCGAAATGCATGAATCTGTTCTTTTTCGGCCCAAGGAGTCTAAACCCCACACCTGTGCTAGCTTCCGATTTTCATACTGGATGAGTTAACTTAAAAATAGGTGCATTATAGTATAACTTGTGGCCTAGCACAAACATGATGCAAGCTTGACGTGGAGAATCTTGAAACAAAATGTTGCATCAACGTCTCCAGTTCTTAATATGCCATCAAACAGGCTTCGATGTTGAAAGGGTCTCATGCTACGATACGCGTAGAATACATGGAGGTAGAGTTTGGGTCAATTTCCCTTTTCTTCATCATCTTGCACTTTAAAATCTTTAATAACTCTTCCCTATGTTAGACAACTTTCTGACTAGCTTTTAGAGTCTCTTGGATTAAGATTTTCTATCTATTTTTTAGTTTTTTTTTTGGTTGATAGCTACAATTCTATACTGCATTTAAAAGTGTAAGTGGTCTTCATGTTACCTGTTGCAAAGATAATTATTTAATCACTGCTATTTATTTCTGAGAAATGGATGTTCTTTCTATTGTTTACTATATGAGCTCAAAGGCATAACTTGTAAGCAAAATACAATTTTTCTAGCGTATACAACAAGTAACTAGATGGGGTTTAATGTTTTATGAGGCTTTCTTAAACATTCTTTTAGTAGATCTTGCATGAGGATTTCAAATCCATTTTGTTGCTTAAGTAACACAATATCCTCTTTGTGTGCATAACATTATAAGCTATAACATATGCTAGTATTCTAGATAAATCAACTCAACGATTCCTTTTTTTAACTACATAATATTAGCTACATGAATCCACGTTCCCACTTTGGCCTATCAAGAGCTAAGTTGGTAGTTATATTACAAGTATTTATGTTTTTTTCTTAATTATCTCAAATCCTTATTAGGTTGTCTCCTACCTCTATCAATATTATTAATTGCCAATAGGTCAATCTTCCTAACAAGTGCATCTCATAGTCTTTGTCGTATGTATCTTAACCATCTTAATTAATTCTTTCTCATTATCTACTGCTATTTTGGCAACTCCTACCATTTTTGAAATATGCTCATTTCTAATTTTATCTTTAGATGTTGTACTTCATGTTCTAGATACACTATCAAAACTTTTTAAATTTTGCGCCACTCAAAGGGACCGAGATGAATCTGTATTGATCAGTTATTCAGGAGTCAATGAATGCCAATTCTATTCACATTCCCCAGATCTCTGTGTTTTCATCCTTTGTGTGAAACGTGACTTGCTGCAATCCAATAGTAAGTTGTCCTTTTGCCTTTTATGCAAATATCTAAGGCTGCGTTTGGTATATAATTTAAAAATAGTTTTTAAAAAATGAAATCATATTTCATTTTTAATTGATTTATGGTTTTTGAAAATATGTTTGGTATCATATTAAAAAAAATATTTTTAAAATTTGGAAAACAAGGAAAACTTGTTTGGCTGTTCTCAGATTTCATACAAATCAAGTGGAAAAAAGTTTTTGTGGGTCCCATCAATTACAAATCAACCAAAAGAAAAACTCAAAAAACAACTTCTCTATGTTTTCTAAAAAGGACCCTTTTTCTTTACTTTTTTCTAATAACGTTTTTTGAATCACAATGAACCAAACAAGTTTTTTACAATTTTTTCCACCTTTTGTTTTTAAATACAGAAAACCGGATTTAAAAACAATACCAAACGCAGCCTAAGTTATTACCTATCAAAGTGTCTAGATGGATATAGTTGGTCCTGGCTTCTCAAGGACATGTTTTCTCAATTCTTTTATCAAAGTTTCGCGTGACAACTTTTTTGCTTGATTTGGTATCTCTTTTGATAATTGGTAGCTGGTATTGATGGTTGTTTTCTTCTAATTTCATCATTTTTTTTTGCTCCTGGTCCAAACATGTGAATTATTTATGTTGAAATATAAACTATCCATGCTATTCACCACTTTAATTTTTTGTGTTTATTCCATTTTAAGCTATCAATTTTTTTGAAGTTGCACCTGACTAGGAGTTCATAATTGCAATTGGAACATTTTATATCAGGAATATATGGTCTCAGGTCAGATATTAATGATGTTACAAAGCATGTAGAGGATCTGTCTTTAAACGAACTCCTTGACGGGAATTATAAATGCCGTAGTTTACACCAAGGCAAAGGGAAGAAGTCAGTCAATACAAATGAAAACCTTGTACACATGGTACGAAATGCTTGTTCTATTATTCAGACAAGGAGAGCTGTACATCAACAACATACTGTTGAGTTAGATAGCAGTTCCAACATGAAAATGGATGTATGTCTTCCAAGTTCTGGTTCTTCTGTGACAAGTGGAACTGCCGGCGGCAAAACTGATGGCTGCTTGGTTGATCTTGTTTCATCTATCAAGGTATGTTATCGGTGAAAAGCTCAGATACTCATTTAAAACTGACAGGTCTCTTTGGTTGATCTTTCAGAAAGCAATTCATAGATATAATAGTCGAATAATGACCCTGTATCAGAAAGCACTCTGATATTTGACAAAAAGAAAAAAAAGAGTGTGATTTCCAATGGTGGGGGTCATTTAATTATTTTCCCCATACGAGATGTTAGCTTGGGGACAATGATATAACACCTACTCGCTTGTGCTCTGAAAAATGCCGTGCCTTTAAATTGTTTTAGCATAAACTCGGTGTTTAACTGCTTATTTTCCTAGAGATTGGCCATGTTTAATAATTTGTTGTAACAATTGTTTTTTATAATTGAATATTCAGGATACTTGTGGCAATCCTGGAGCTCCTACAACATCAAGAACCTTTACTTTGTATAAGCCTCATGATATTCTGGAACGCCTTTCACTCCCACCAGCCAAGGATTTGGATTCTCTCCTGCTGGATACATCCAAGCCTATGGTGTCATCAAAGAGCTCTATTGATCTACGACCATCCAAGTCATTTTCTCATGGATCGAGGTTGCCTACCTTTCCTTGGTCTCATTGCTCTAGTGGGCCTTCAAAAACCATTGTTGACACAAGCAGGTTTTCTGCTAATAGGAGCACATCCCAAGGTAGATGGGCAAGAATAGGAAGCATAGCAAGGTCTCTTGGGTATATTCCTAGTTGTATTTCAGACTTGGGATTGCTGATTAGTGATCAAGAGAACTTCACAAAGTGTTCAGATGCTATGACTTCTCACCACTCATTGGAGCCTAAGTTGTCACTTAGGTTCCAGGATTCTTTCGACAGGCAGCTAAACCTTGGTTCTATAGTAGGAAATTTGCTAAAAGTTCCAGAATCTGAAGGCACTGTAGAGCATCGTGAAAATGATGTGGCCTTCATGGCTTCACTGAAAAATTTACGGTTTAAAGAGAACAAAGATAATTATATTGAGAAAGAGAAGTGCAAAGGAAGAAACATCTTGGATGTAGCTGCTAGTTGTAGCTATTATTCTCCTAAGAAATGCTCTGTTGGCGAAAGTGATGAATTTCAGTCGCATTTGCGTACAACAGATAACTCAATGCGAGGTATTGTGTAGTTCTCAAGGCAAATATTCTTACTTATTTGATCATTTGGACTTTTTTCTTGAATAGAGTTGCTCTTGGTAGGATGACATTCTTTACATCTTGCTTGCAGTATATATATTTTGCAGTATATATTTGGCATAATATTTAAATAGATGGGTATGTGGATGCTATTTTCGGCATCTTTATTGTTTTCAGGAACTACTTCCTGAATGGGAAAAGCCTCGAAAATCTGATTTGACTGAATGGTTCTTATCCTGATTTATAAAATACTATCTGATTGCTATTTGCTAAAGTTCTCTTATTGAATCTTTGGAAATTTTTTCTTCTTTAACAATTGTCACCTCAAGATATATCTATTGTTTCTGTGTGTTTGTTTCCTATTTCTCATTGTTCACGACAGCAGGGCATTCTCCAAGGCTACTGGTTGCTGCTCAAACACTCTATGATTTATCAAGGCATTCTTCTGTGCAAAACAAGAGTGATGGAAAACATAGATGTTTCAAGAAACCTTCACAGAAAGTGACTAAATCCTGCAAGTCAGGGTTGATTGCAGTTAAGTCAGAAGATATGTCTATTGTATCAAAATCAGAAATCGAGCATAGTGATCCAATCAACTTCACAGACCTGATGATTCCTTCGAAGAAACTGAAGTTATCCACAAACAAGAAAAAAGATGGTCGTAACAACTACATAGGAAGAGAACCAATGAAATGGTCGTTTCCCACATCAAGTAGATCATCCCCTTGCAGAGCTGAGAATTCTGACACTAAGCAGTCAAATCCAGATAATGTAAAATTACTAGGTATGATGCCGCCTTCAAAACGCATACTGGACAGAGCATGCAGCAATGATCAGAAGCTCAGGAAAGTAGTGGCAACAGATTGGGGCAGAGGAAGGAGCAAGATGGAGTGACCTTCCACAATTGCTATACATGTATTCCTAACAGAGTTTGTTCTTTCCATAGGCCTAGGGATGTAAATTTATTACTTATGGGCACAATCTACGGCTAACATTTATGCGCTATCCTGCCAGTTAATAGAGCTAGTAGTAGTCTTTCTCTTTACTGGGAGGATGGACAAGGGTTGATGTTGTACAATTAGAATTTGAACAATCGACGTAGTTGTAGAACAGGGCATTTGTTTCTGAGAGGGGTAACTTGTGTTTCTACTTTGTATAAATTATTGAAGGCAATGAAAGCTCGATCCCTCTTTCTATTTTCTATTTCTGTGTCCACCTCCTGTCGAATGCAATACCTAGTTGCCGGAGTAATGGTAATTTTCTTTGTAACCGAGACAGGGAACTGCCATCTAGAGGTATTTCTGTTAAATTACAAGAATTATAATACATTTTATTGTATTTACCAATAATCTTTGCATGAACATAATCCTTCTCTAAAATGATGGAATCGGATTCGATCCCTAACAACTATTTCCCTTTCATAAACCCTAGAAATCAACTTAGTCACAGTGTGGCAATCGCTACAAACACGTAGATTTTTCACAATCCTCAATGGTGTTCCAGGGCTTGTACTGATCAATCCCAAAGCCATCGCCAACCTCTCGCTATGATGACACAAAGAATTCTCTTTCTCTTCCTCTGATACATCTGCTAACACACTGGTTAAATGTGCTACATGCCCCTCACACTTCAACCGGTTCATAATTTCCTCCAACATCATGCGTATTTCTCTAATTTTTGGGTGTGATTTGTCCCCCTTTCGGAACTCATAAACGACTCCATCCAGTTCAATTACACTGCACCCTGGATCCTTCTTCATCTTCTTTTCTTTCATTTCCTTCCTCATCTTAACTGCATCTCTCCAACGATTCGCAGAAGCGTATATATTCGACATAAGTATATAAGCACCGTCTCTCTCGGGTTCTATCTCTACCAGTCTTCTCATTATACTTTCCCCTAGCTCAACCTTTCCATGGATGCTACAGGCTCCCATTAAAGCTCCCAGTACGAATGCATCAGGCTCAAAGGGCATTGTCCTAACAAGTTCTTCCGCTTCGGTAATAAGCCCTGCACGACCTAACAAATCGACCATACAGCCGTAATGCTCTACCTGAGGCCTGAGGTTGTAAAGTGTTGACATGTCATGAAAATATCTGCGGCCTTCATCAACAAGTCCTACATAACTACACGCTGATAAAACACCTATAAATGTTACATTGTCTGGTTTTATGCCGACTTGGGACATCTCAGAGAATAGCGCCAATGCTTGCTTTCCTTGCCCATGCATTGCAAACCCTACAATCATAGCTGTATAAGAATAAACATCTCTATGCTTCATCCCCTTAAACACTCTAAAGGCTTGATCTATTCTCCCACACTTTGCATACATATCTACTAGAGCATTGCCTATAAACCTGTCTGCCTTGACTTGATTTCTTTCTATATAGGCGTGAATCCAATTGCCCAACTCTAGCGTTCCTAGATGAGCACATGAGTTCAGTGTGCAGACCATGGTGATATCATCTGGTTTGATTCCTTCACTTTGCATTTCCCGAAACACCGATAATGCCTCCTTAAATTCCCCTTGTTGAGCTAACCCTGAGATCATAGAGTTCCAAGAAGCCACATTCTTTTCAGGCATTTCTTTGAATAATTCACATGCAAAAGCCACATCCCCACACTTCAAGTACATATCAATCAAGGCATTCCGAACAAACACATCTAAAGTCACCATATGATTATTTATATAACCATGAATTTTCCTTCCCAATTCTAAATCACCCAACTTAGAGCATGCTGAGAGCACAACAACCACTGTCTTTCCATCAGCTACTAAATTTGCTTCTTCCATCTCCAAGAACACTTGAATTGCTTCTATAAAATACCCCACACTTGCATACCCTTGAATCAAAGTAGTCCAAGAAACCAAGTCTCTTCGAGGACTTTCATCAAACAGCTTCTGTACAGCATGAATCACCCCACAAACAGCATACATTCTCATCAAATTGTTCTTCACATACACATCCAACAAAAGCCCAGTTTTAATCGAGTGAACATGAACCTCTTTTCCTTCTCTCAGAGCCCGCAATTCCGCACTGGCCTTAAGAACGAAAGGGAGCGTAAAGTTGTCTGGAAAAAAACCTTTCTCGAGCATTTCTCGATACAATAACAACGACCCAAATGGCTTCTTGCTACCACCATTACACGAGAACCCTCGAATTAGCAAGTTGTAGAGAATGAGACTTGGGTTTCTGATTTGGGAAAAAGCTAAGAAAGCATAATCGATGTCGCCGAGACGATCGAGAGCGCAGAAAGAGATTAGTTTAGTCCACACGAGATGGGTTTGGAAAGCTCTGGTTTTGATAACGGATGCATGGATTTGTTTGAGATCTTTCATGGATTTGCAGGATTCAAGCTTGCGGATGATGAAGGGAAGATTTTGGGTATTTAATTCATAGATAGATTGAATTGGGGAAGATGAGAAGCTCATGGTTCTCGACCAAGAAGAAACTTCTTTTACCATACGAAGAGAGCTTAACTAAGGTAAACCAGCGCTTTCGCGGGGAAATTTTAAATTCTTAGTTAGCGTTGTCTTTGCCACGCTACGCTAGCTTCAGATATTCTAACTAACATCTTTGAAGTTTTTCGCATAAAATAATATATTTTTAGAATTAATTAAACTTCACATAAAATAATATATATTTTTAATTAATTAAGCATTATTGTTTTATTTTTTTTATTTTCCAATTAGTAGCTATATGTATGAAATCCCTTTCTCGCTTAGGTGAAATTGACATTTAAATATTTTATATTATTATAAGTTATTGCTCTAGTGTAATAAGAAATAATAAGAAAATATTTATTTAGATGGAACATATTGGAATTAAGAAACCCCTTTTATACACTCAAGCAATTTTCATACCTTATCCTTATTATGGTGTTTTTTACTACATGTTTGGGATATTAGCCTATTAGGTGAGGTAGGAATCTCTAGAAATGGAATCTTGTGGACTTATTTAGAAAGTTATTATTGTTGGAATATTTTTTTATATATATATAAAATATTACTTTTGGGATAGAGATATGCTAGCTGCTCATGTAAATTACGCCCTAACAAGGTTTATTAAATAAAATGACAATTTTGAATATTGTAAGGACAAGAGTACTTTTATCTTATATTTGTTAGTCTATCTATTGAAGGTGTATCGTGTATGTACTCTAGTTGGTCTTAGTGACCTATTAATTGTGTCTCCGTTATATTTTAAAATGTATCCTATAACTATTAGTATGATGTACTTCCGAAATAAAAATTAAAAATATAATGTAACCTTCAAAAAAAAATCTAACGACGTGTTGGTACGATGATCAAGCCTTGAAGTTTGTTTTATTGGATCGAAGATTTGAGTCACGACAATACGAGAAAATTAATTAATATGTTCTTAGGGCACTCTATTAAGCTAAAAATTTTTATTACGTAGGTCTCTTATAAGATAAAGTATCACATTCAAACTCACGGGATCTGAATACGATGAGTAAGGGTATGTTGTTTCTAATAAAAAATGATCCCACATTAACACAATATACATAAAAAGGAAAAAAAAAAATTGACCTAAAATATATTGCATTTATTTAATTGGTTCATCATTCAGATGATTTTTTTTCTTTTAAAAACACATTTAGGTGACATTTGAAACAGGAATGCGACGGCAATAAACTATTCGTTACTAAGAGACATAATAGTAATGATTAAAAACAAAATTTATAAATTAAAAAAAAAAGGTGATAGAGAAATTCAAAATAATTCACTTAAACAACAATTTCGAATTCTCGTGAATATAAAAAATCTTGGCAGGAGAGGTCTTTATTTTAGCTCTTGACAGTTACCTCTAGTCTAGGTGAATTAGTTTTATTGTAAAGTAAAAGAAGAACGCCGCCTTAGCGTCAAAATTTTGATAAAAAAAAAAAAGAAAAGCCAAAAATATAAAGCTTCCACGTCATTTAACAATTATGCCCTGAAATAATTAATCTTACTATTGTTAACCATGGTCAGTTAAAATATACCCTACTCTCACCTCATTTAATGCACCTACCATTGCTACCAAAGCACCAATCCCATCCATTGAAGACGCTAACCCAAATCTTCTATCATTTTCAATTCCTCCATTTTTTTCTTTGTTCTTTTCTAAGTTAGAAAAACTTTTTTTTTATTATTTTTACTTGTTTCTCTTTCTTTTTCATTTTTATCTTCTTCAGATTTTGGACCCAAATTATTTCAACCATTAATATATTTTTTCTAGTAAGTACCCATATAAATTATTTCTTTCTAGAGAATTCATATAGTTACCTTGTTCAAAAAATTAAAAAATTAAATTGTCATTGTATTTTTTTTTTAATGTTCACGGTTTATTAGTAAAACACCATACTTTTTACCATAATAATTAATTTTTATATTTTCTTCCTAAATAAAATGAAATGAGTTTTAAGTTTTTTTTTTCCTTTTTAAGTACTAACACAAGGCCAAAAGAATGTTGACACTGAAGCCGGAAGAAGTCAAGATTCCTTAGTAGGACCAAAAAATACGCTTTAAGTTAAAAAGTATAAATTATAAATCTATGGATTATAAATTAATTAACATAAATTTTTTTTTACATATGAACTTAAACTTAAATTTAAATCTACCTTTAAACTTTTATCTATATATAATTATATAAGGGAGCTTGTAAATATATTTTATCACATACACTCACTCTACCTATTTACCTAATATTTACCTAATAAGTTTTCAATAATGTGAATAGAACCATTGTATTTGATGGGTCGCCCTTATACAAAATTACTTAAATAATCAAAACAAATAACTTAAAGAATTTTGTTGAGTCATTTAATGGTTAAGTCCTATCTTTGTTAGTTATCTTAACCTAGGTTAACATTTGTGTAATATTTATTATAGTAATAAATGCTATAAATCTTATGTGGATTGGTAGCATTTGGTGTCTAATTCTCAACCTAAAAAACATTTCTTAAAAAAAAAAAAATACATGTTCTCAATGAAACGCGACGCCACCACAATTACCACCCACCTTTCGTCCACCCCCTACCAACCACCTCCTCATATTAATGTCGACCCCACAGTCCCTAACACAATCAAAGCCATTGACACCGTCGTCCCCTCCAATCACATGATCCCATCTTACGTACCTGATCACTTCAATTCCTACCCTCCCGCATTTAAAGACCCTGTGACATCATCTCCATCATCCATGTTAATAAACAGTCTCTGCGACAAAAACACAAAACAAGAACAAGAACAAGAAGATACAAATCAATCACCATGAAAGACACCGTAGTTCTCTACCCATTACCCTTCATGAGCCATCTCATCTCCTTCGTCGAGCTCGCAAAGAACATAACACAAGACCACCCATCATTCTCAATCACCATTATCATCTCCACACCACCTTCTAATCCAAACTCTATTCAATCTTACATAAAAAACACCTCCAATTCTTTCCCTTCAATCTCCTTCCACTCTCTCCCCACCATCCCCTCTCCTCCCTTAACCTTCTCCGGCGCCCATCTTCCGGCCATCTTCGACCTCCTCCACCGGAGCAACCCACTTCTCCGGCAAGCCCTTCAAACCATCTCCGGCGACTCCAACAAAATTCTAGCTTTCGTCCTCGATTTCTTCTGCTCTACATCTCTCGAAATCGCCTCCAACTTCAACGTCCCTTCTTACTTCTTCTTTACCATCGGCGCCGCCAGCTTCGCTTCCCTGATCTACCAGCCGGTCGTCGGAAAAGAAGAGATCAGAAATTCCGGCAAACTCGACGTCCCCGGCTTGCCGTCTATCCCAAATTCCGACGTCCCTCAGATTTGGAACGATAGAGCTTACGATCATTTCTTGTCTCTAGCCATTAAAACTCGCGAAGCCAAAGGAGCCATTTTGAACACGTTCGAAGAGCTTGAGCCGCGAGCAGTTGAAGCGATCCGAGCCGGGTTATGCGTACCCGGCGCGCCGACGCCGCCGATTTACTGTATCGGGCCGTTGGTTTCGGGCCGGGTTTTGGACGAGAGACCTGGTAATGGGGAGTGTTTGAGTTGGCTCGATTCGCAACCGAGTCGAAGCGTCGTGTTTTTGTGTTTCGGGAGTTTCGGAGCGTTCTCGGTGAGTCAACTCAGGGAAATCGCGACCGGGTTGGAGAAGAGCGGGCAGAGGTTCTTGTGGGTGGTTCGGATCGAGGGCGAAAACGGGTTGGGATATTCGGGTTTGGGTCGAGTTTTTCCAGACGGGTTTTTGGATCGGACGAGTGAACGCGGGCTTGTTGTGAAGGATTGGGTTCCGCAAATTGAGGTGCTGAGTCGGGAATCGGTGGGTGGGTTCATGACTCACTGTGGCTGGAACTCGATTTTGGAATCGGTGTGCGCCGGAGTTCCGATGGCAGCGTGGCCGCTCTACGCCGAGCAGAGGATGAACAGGGTGTTCTTGGTGGAAGAGATAAAGATGGCCGTTCCGGTGGAGGAATCCGGCAAGGGGACAGTGACTTCCAGCGAGATAGAGAAGCGAGTTAAACAGCTGGTTGACTCCGATGTAGGGAGGGAACTCAGAGAGCGGACTCAGTTGGCTCGAGAGAAGGCTATAGCTGCGAGGAAAGAAGGCGGGTCGGCTGGTGTTACGATGAACGAGTTGGCCGAGTCATGGAAGCGTGGATGTTAAAGCTGCCACTTGTAAATTGTAGGGACCCCTAGAATGATGTTTTGGGTTCTCATAAAGAAAGGACATTATAGATGGTTTCTTTGCCTCTTTCAACCTCAACATTAATTTGGGTCTATGATTAGGTACTTCAACAAAAAAAAAAAGCAAAAGTAACATTATTTATTAAAACTTATATAAAGAAATGAATCAAACTTTTGACTTTAAGTTAAGGTCCAGATGAATATCATTAGAACTAACTAACGTTTGCTTTATTTTTATCTTCTTGAAATTTTGGACCCAAATAATTTCAACCATTAATAATTTGTTTTAATAGGTACCCATATAAATTATTTCTTTCTAGACAGTTGATATAGGTACCCTAATCAAAAAATAAAAAAAATCATTTTGTCATTGTATTATTATTTTTTAAATGTTCACAGTTTATTAGTAAAACACCATACTTTTTACCACAATAATTAATTTTTATATTTTCTTCCTAAATGAAATGAAATGCGCTTTAAATTAAAAAGTACAAATAATAAATCTGTAAATTAAATGATAGCCCATTTAATTAACATAAAAAGTTTTTACATATGAACTTAAATTTAAATTTAAATCTACCGTTAAGCTTTTATCTATATATAATTATACAAAGGAACTTGTAAATATAGCTATCAAATACACTCACTCTACTCATTTACCTAATAAATTTTCAACAATTTGGGTAGAGCAATTGTATTTAATGGGTCTCTCTTATACAAAATTACTCAAATAATTAAAACAAATAACATAAATAATTGCATTGAGGCATTTAATGGTTAAGACCTATCCTTGTTAGTTATCTTAACCTAAGTTAACATTTGTGTAGTATTTATTGTAGTAATAAATGCTACAACTCTTATGGGATTTGTGGCATTTGGTGTGTAATTCTCAAGCTAATGAACATTTCTCTTATTTATTTTACTTGGAAAGGTAGACATTAGCAATTACTAAATTTCAAAAAAAAAAAGATAGCAATTCTTAATTTTTTTTTTTTTTTCTCTCATAATCCTTCAGCTTTCCACAGTTATTAGTACAACATTCAAATTATAACTAAGACAATAAATACAAAAGTAAACAAAGGTACAATGAGTTTGTATGGAATTTTAGAAAATAAAAGAAGATACAGAGAGACACAAAAACAGCTTACAGTTTGGTTTATATAAAATTCAAAAGCAGGAAATTCTCTGTTTACAACCAATAAAAGGAAATAAGAAAGATGCCTATCCTCTGCCAATATGTTAAACATTGCTCAGATTTAAATTTCTAAGAACTACAAGATCACATACATGAAGTGTTGAAACCACAACACTGATTCTCATCTGCAGATTCTATTGGGGGTATTGAGACAAAAATAAAGAATAGAATCCCAAAGGCTTTGAATTTCTGTGATGATTAAATGCTCATAAGATGAATATCTTGAGTACTTGAAAGTCAAATGGGTAGGGCTTTTGTAAACCTAAAATCTCAAGGCAAGTTCTAAAGGAAGCTTTTCATGGCCTCATATGTGGACCAGCAAATGGCTGCGGCTGGGGTGTGGAACAACACCCTTGGCTTCAGTCCTCTCATTAGAGCTTGAGGCCCCTCTTTCGCAACTATTTGTTTAAGGGCCATTACAATAGAGCTATTGCTAAATGTGTCTGCGCCACATACACCCTGAAACAAAAAAAACATGAAGATGCAGTCAGAGATTAAATTCACGGACTTAAAAATAAATTTTAAGTTATAGACAGCTAATTTTTCACTTCTAGAAACTGACTGCAAGTAAGATCATGCATAGATGAATATCATGGAGATTGGAGACAGCCAAATTAAACAAGAATATCCTTACATCTCTCCTATTATCCAGCATGAGGAATTCAGCCAAATAGGATATGGTTTTCTTTCTCCAAATAGGATATGTTTTGAGGATCTCACCTTAGTCGTATCTGACCTAAAACAAAACATGACTCTTGTCTATGTAGGAAAACAAATGAGAACAATATACTTAAACATGGAAAAAGAGAACAGAAAAGTACCATCTATTTTCAATTTTTGTCTCCCTACCTCGGCAATTAGAAAGGTTCGAAAAAGACGAAGAGTCACCTTGTGATGAAGATCAAATAATAGATATTATTATTTATATTTTAGTTATTTAAATATCATAGGATTTTAATTATTTATTTTAGAAAGTTTCTAATTATTTTATTTAAGTAAAGTTCTAATTGTTTTATTTTAGTAGGACTTTAGTTTCTAAATTGCAGTAGGATATAGATTAGGTATTTTAGATTTCTATAAATAATAGGTTCGTAATTGAAATTGATAGCTTGATTGAATGGAATAAAATATTTGATTATTAATTTCTCCCTCTTCTCTTCTTCTTCTTCTTCTTCTTCTTCTTCTTCTATCTCTATTTCTTCTTCTTGTCTATTCCTTCCTTTGCTCCTCGTAGTACTGCATCAATTTGGTATCAGAGCTTGCGATTCTTTCTTGCTTATGTTCAACTCTATTTCTTCTCCAAATTGCGCTTGTCATCGCTCTTGCATCGATTCATTGTTGCTTTTCATCAACAAAAATCATCGAATAAGACAAAACCCGCAGAGGCTCTACACTTCGTGTTCTTGAAGGTTCATTCGTGGGTTTTTATATGCTAGCAAATAACGAGTGCAACTCCTCGCATATTAATATTATGGCATAGTGAGTTATTTCTGATCATGTTCTAATGGCTTCTATTGCGAATCAATAAAAACAATACTTAATTGCGTGGAAGGACTATTTTCCTATATTTTGGTGCAGTTCAACTCGTCGGAGTTGAGTTCTTCAAGCCGGAGAGAATGATGAAGATCAAATAATAGATATTATTATTTATATTTTAGTTATTTAAATATCGTAGAAATTTAATTATTTATTTTAGAAAGTTTCTAATTATTTTATTTAAGCATGATTTAGTTACTTATTTAAGTAAAGTTCTAATTGTTTTATTTTAGTACAATTTTAATTTCTAAATTGCAGTAGGATATAGATTAGGTATTTTAGATTTCTATAAATAATAGTTGTAATTAAAATTGATAGCTTGATTGAATGGAATAAAATATTTGATTATTAATTTCTCCTTCTCTTCTTCTATCTCTAATTCTTCTTCTCATCTATTTCTTTCTATTTCTTCCTTTTCTCCTTGTGGTACTACATCATTTGTTTAGGAGCCAAAATCTCTATTAGAATCTCTTTGTGTTCCCAAGAAAGACACTATCATTCTAGCCTATTTGGTATTTCTTATATAGTCATTTTTCTTTTGAATTAGAAATCCAAGTTTTTGTTCAACTTCCTCTTTCCCATAGAACTGTGATGGAATGAATTTTTCTCCAAAGTATATAGAAGCTTTTCACTCTTGCCAAAGTGAGGTCCCACCTTTTTTCTTTTCTTTTTTTAATTTGAGCAATTAAGAAACCTACAAAGTGATGAACATAAGAATCCTTCCAACTGTCATCACCATAAGCCCATAAGCACAAAAGAGTTACAGAATTCCCCCTCTTTTTTTTTTTTTCCCTCTTACCCTATCTTGCCACAGAAAAAGCACACCAATTTCTAACAGCGAAATGTCAGATACTAACATAATAGTCAACTCAATTCAAGTAAGCCTTTTTCCAACTACATGAAATCAGATACATGAATCTTGTTCCTCCATTTCGCTCAGATCAAGGGTTAACTCTATATATAAATTAAAAACTAGTTGTACTTTTCATAATTATCTCTGTCTATATTATTTTAGGTTTCCTCTACCTCAATCATTACTGTGGATCACTAATAGATTAATCCTCCTAATTGGCGCATCCAAAGGTAATAACTAAACCAAGTATTTTATGCAAATCATACCTTCTTCCAATTTCAACCATTTTGTAATGGTAGACCAAAACAAAATCCTTCACATCATCACCCTCAATTAAAAGAACCCCCACCCGAATATCTCATGCAAATCGTACCTTTTCCAATTTAGTTCATCCAATGTTAATTATCTCTTGGAGAAAAGCATTCATTCACATCAATAAAACCAATTCCAATCAAACAAAACCAGAATAAAACAGCCCCAACTTAATAAAACAAAAATTCAAAACCCAATAAAGCTCTAACCTGGCACTGCAATCGAGTCTTGACAACATCCAACGGCGTCGTGACCACACTAGCCAAAGCCCCCGCAGCACCACCCGCCGTAACATGAACCAAAATCCGCTCCTCATTCACGCTCTCCGGCGACATCACCTCACTCAAAACCTTCTTCGCCGCTTCGTACGTCGCGAAATGCACGGCCGTGAACGGCGCATTCATCACAACCGTCGTTCTATACGACGCATAAAAAGCCCTAAACCCCTCTTCCTTAAATATCCTCACAACACAATCTTTAACACCGAAGTACGGGCTCCGGCGAAGCTGCAGCCTCTGCTTGACAACATCCATCGGCGTTAACACGGCGTCGCTGGCCGTCGTTGCGACGACGCCGGAGGCGGCGTGAACCAGAGGGTGGTGGCCGTGACGGTTGCCGCCGAGCTTCTGTTTGCAGAGCTCGTAGACGGTGAAGTAGACGGCGTGGGCCGGGCCGGCGCCGAGGCCCATTGCGCCGATGCCGCGGTAGAGCCCTAATGGGCCTTCGTTGCGCATGATTGATGCGAGGAAGCGACCGACGTTGTGAGAAGAAGAAGCAGAAGAAGGAGAAGAAGATCCGAGCATTTGCATACGGGTTTTGAGAGTGTCGACGGGGAACATGGCCATGTGTTCGACCATGCCAGCGACGGAGCCGGCAATCATGAATTTCCAGAATACGAGGCCGTCGCGGTCTTCAGCGGCGTCGGTGACGGTGGTGGTGGTGGTGGTGGTGGACGGATTGTGCGTCATAAGCGTGGTAATGATAGAGAGAAGAGAAAGGGATCGGAAGATGGTGTCGCCGGAGACGGTGGTGGTGTTTGGATGTGGGCATTATTAGGGTTGAGGGAGGATATAAGAGGACTTAGTTGTTAGATTTTGTAGTCAAAGTAGAAAACAGAAGTTTCCAGTTCGGTTTTGTGGAGAGTTCGCAGATCACTTGGTTCCGAGTTGTACAAGGACCTGGGCTTCGAATGGTCCGAATCCGGGTAAAGTGTAAGCCCAGGAAGAGGCCTGCCACTACAACACTTGTTGCTATTTTTTAAGAGGTATGCTAAGATCTAAATTCATAGGTGTGATGATTCACTATCATAATTTACTGATATATTTTGGTGACATGAAAGTTATTGGATCGCCTTTAGTTATGTGTTAATGTATAATTCAAAATAATCGAATGATTCTCAGAGACAATATCAGTAAAATATATTTATAAAATATTATATATATATATATATATATATATATATATATATATATATATATATATATATATATATATAAGACAATATCAGTAAAATATATTTATAAAATATTTTTCATATATATATAATTTGGGTATGAATTTAGATATATATATTTTTTAAGTTTTTTAATATTTTTTACTTTTTTTTATAAATAAAATACTGAAATAGTCTAACAAATAGACTCAAAATCATATCCAATTGATATGACAAATGACTACATCAACTACTTATTTTTTTTATATATATTTTTTGGATGATGTGGAGAGTGGCTGACACACCAGCTAGATATGGGTTTTGGGTCTATTTACCAACAAATTTTGTGAAATAGGCAAGGAAGTTTTTAAGTTAAAATTAATTGAGTTATAGGAGTGTTTTAAACAAATAAAAGCTCATTCCATTATGTTGGCAATATCCTAGGTTTTTAGAATCCAAACCTTAATATTTAATATTTATATATTCTTTTGATACATATAGTTGAGCCTCCAAACCAGCAAGAGTATGGCTTAGCACACTCTTGCACCACCAAGTTCAAATTCCCTTATTGCCTTTGTGGCCGCTGAATGGATTTACTCTATTGTTTAGTGCTCAGAGTTTTATAAGTGGGCTAATCTTTGTGATACACGTAAACTTGACTTAGACGGATACACTCCACTTATAAGTTATAGTTTAAGTCAAGTAATTTTTATTATGCTATTAGAGTTTTATTATTGTGGAGGTTGCTTGTTTCTTTTATTTATTAGTCTTATATTTTCTTCGTATCATAAATTTGGCTGAGAGGTTTTTGATATACATAATTAAACCTTCATCTATAAACTATAACTTTTAGCATTTCCCAATTATAAAATAGTCAAAAAAACAGTTTTAAGCTAATTAAATAAAAAGACACTTTCAAATGTATACCATACAATTCACTCCAATAATTTTTTTTTTTTTCTATTTTTTATGAGGTGATAGACCTCTTTCAACGAGGACGACTCTAAGACTCTAACTCTGAAACTCTTCTATAAAGCGATGACCTAAGATTCAAATTCTGAAACTCTTCTATAAAGCGATGACCTTGAAACTTAATCGTTTCCACTGAGCCAACCACTCGTTGGTAACAAAACCTTTTTTTTCAAGTACAAACGATGTGTTTTACAAAGTCACTTCCTCTATTCTAATTCTTTAAAACCTAAATCTACGGTGATGTTACAAATATTTATATTGTTGTTAACTAGCTAGTTCTATTCTTGTATAGGCATGTACATTGTCAATTATTGAGTGACTGCACACAGATGTACATAGTCAGGTGTATGATCGTTCATCTCACACATCCACAACCTTGGTTCACGCGCGTGTTACAGCAACAATTGAGCGGCCCGTGAACTTTGACTTGAATTGAAACAAACAAACAAAACAAGATTCGACAAACTCCTTTGAATGACTAAGACGCTTACTTCTTCTTTTCCCTATATATATTTGTATATAGATATATAATAGATTTATGAACAAGGAGGGAAGAATCTGAAAACGAGATGACATTATAATCCGTGACTCCTGCCAACAACTTAATCATCTCATCGATCAATTTCAATTTATTCCAAGATTAACAATAAAAAGAACAAACTATGAAGCCAACACACCCATCAAATCCATATTCATTAAGAATATTCCTAAATTCATGGTTATAACAAGAGTAGTTCAAGCTGATCTTACCATTAGTAAATAAACAAGTTTCTTCTTCTTCTTGTTCTTGTTCTTCATCTCTTTGATCTTGAAGCCCTTCTGATCAAAACAACCAAACAAAGAACACGATAGAACACGAAAAACCCAATCAAAATATAAACATTAATCCATCTCTGCTTCTCATGAAGCCCTTTCTTCTCCAACACATCTTCACCAGTAATCATACATTCCTTATTCTCTTCATACCACACCAAACACTTCTTAGAAAGGCAAGCATATTCATTAATAAGAAGAGAATCCAGAGCGTACTTATACATCGAGAAATAATGCATAAAAAGCCAGTACTTAGGCATGTTATCTTGCGAAATAAAATACCCAGAGAACAGGAAAAAAGCCCCCAGAAATATCGTTACTAGCGACGTCCCAGCAACGTAATTCGGAGCCAGAGAGCTCAAGAAGAGAACGAAGGAATTCGCCATTAAAACCACCATCCATATAACCAAAACAAAGTAGGAAAAAGCTTGAACAGTTGCACACAGACCCACCAAGAAATAGACTGAAACAGAGTAAATTAGTGCAATTGCTAGCAAATAAGGCAAGAAGACAAGGGTATTGGCAATGAGATGAGAAGAAAGCCTGTAGATTCCACTTGAGGTTTCTCTTAGTAGAATTGGCCTTTCGTTGATGAAGATTGGTAAGGCTTCAGTGGTGGAAGAGAGGAGAAATGTGAGAGTGAAAGCAAAAAGCCCAAATCTTTTCTCTATTCCTTGCTTATCATATCCAATATGAATGTAAATTGTGCCCAAAACAAGACCAACTACAAGTGCTTCTATTGCGTTTGTTAACAAAAGCTGCCTTGTTCTGTATATGATCTTCCAAAACCTGTTGTAAAGTGTGACGATCTCATGAACCCTTGAACTCTTATACTTAATCTCTCTAAGATCTGAATGATGCTGAGAAGAAGAAGATGTTGAAGTAAGAATATGAGGCGGTTCTTGATCAGAAACACTAGTAGTAGTAGTTGTTTTGTTGATTTGATCATGATCAAGAAGTTGGTTCAAAATCTCCATGGCAAATTCAAGTGGATTGAGCTGTGGAGGAACTGTAAACCCATTAGAAAGCAAGAAAGATTGAAGAGAAGAAAGAGTTCCATGATGGACAACTTTTCCTTTTGAAAGTAACAAAATAGAATCAATGGTAGAAAGGATCTTGAAACTGGGCTGGTGAATTGATAGTACAACGGTTCGTCTTCGAGACGCTGTGATTGATTGAAGTGTCTGCATTACATTGAAAGCAGACCCGCTGTCGAGTCCTGAAGTAGGTTCATCAAGAAGCAAAACTGCAGGATCATGGAGGAGACTAAGCCCAATTGAAACCCGCCGGCGTTCGCCACCGGAAAGGCCGCTTGCCAGACGGACATTTGCGAGATGAGATAAGCTGAGATCTTCAAGAAGGGATGAAACAATGGAAGAGATTTGAGGGCTGTTTGGGATGAGCAAGCGAGCCGCAAAAGCGAAGGTTTCATAAACTGTTAGCAATGGGAGACAAGCGTCGTGTTGTGGAACGTAGGCGGAGAGCTTGCGAAAGGAAGAAGGGTTGAAAGGAGATGAATTGAGGAGAAGAGAGCCATTGGAGGGCGTAGTGTGAGCTGCCAGGATGTCCAAAAGGGTGGATTTACCAGCTCCACTTGGGCCAACAATGGCAAGAATCTGACCCGGGTTTGCAACGAAGGAGATGTCATGGAGGATGTAAGAAGGAGGGGAAGAGATGCAGCAAGATTTGAAGAGATGGGTCAGTGCATTGTTAATGGTGGTGGTCTTGGTGTAGGAGATTGAACAAGCTGTTAATGTATATGTTTTCTGATGGGTATGTGGAGAAAATAGCTGTTGTGGTGGTGGTGGTGGCTGATCTTCCATAGCTGTGGTTGTTGAATTAATGAAGAAGAAGTAGTAGTAGGAGGAGGGTGGTGGAAGAAGAGGAGCTGGTATTGTAAGGAGATCAGGTTGATAGTGAGGGATGTGCTGGTGATTTGCTCCATTTCATTGGAAAATAATGCTGTAGAGGATAAGCATTAATTTAAACAAAAAAAAAAAAAAAAAAAAAACTAACTAAACGGATTGATGTATATTCCTATTTAAATAGTTGTATTTTTAATCAAGAGTTGCAGATCTCAACTTTAATTTTTTCCAACAATTGCCAAAACCCAGCTGCATTCTTGACATCTTACTACTATATGACAAGATGTGCCACAATCACAACATTTTAATCGGTTCGTCCAAATAAGTCAAGTGTCATAGTGCATTTTTCAAGTGGACGAGTCTCTTTCTACCAAATTTCTTTAATTATAAAAAAACTGTAATTATATATATATATATATATATATATATATATATATATATATATTGTTGATGATAGTTCGATATGCATTATTAGATCCTTATTTGACAACTATAGCTTTTAGGTTGAATGATTTATAGCGTGGTATTAGAGCCTTAATTTTGTAAGAGGATTTTGGGTTCAAATATCGTTATTGATATTTGTATATTCTCTATTTATATAATTAGACATTTTTCTTCTTTTCTTTTTCTTATAGCTCTTTACGTGCAGGATGAGGTTGCATTTGAGTGAAGGCATTGACGATAATTTGATATGTATTGTTAGACTCTTATCTAATAACTATACCTTTAGGCCGAGTGGTTTCTAACATATATACGATTAAATGGTCATAATTGATATGATAAAATTTTATGTTAGCCTTTAGCTACTTAGTATAATTAGTCCTTTTTTATTTAGACTTGAGACCGATTGCATTTAAAAATATATAAATATACTTAACACATGTGGAGTTGAGTTGAGAGTATAACTACACAATTATGATAATTAAATCATGTATTATATACATTAAGATGCTTAACATAAATATATTTATTGACCATAATAATGTAATTACTATACCCATGTAGTTACATTATATTTTTTTAAAGTAAGAATAACATTTTAATTAGAAATTGAAAGGAAAGAGCAGTCGCTTCAACAGTTTGATTAGAGCGTGGAGTGGTGCACGCGTAGGGTTGATTGGAAGGAATCGGACCCCAAGTCACGAGCTCACTGTAACCTCATCTCCCTTATTGCTTTTGTCGTTGTTCTTTGAGGATAATAATCAAACATCTTCACTACGCGACGAGTTCCGCATTAAATGCCTAAACGCCCGTGATTCTTATGCGTGGACATCATATATATATATACATTTCTATTACTATATTTCATTATCTAAAATATAAAAAATCAGTCCATGTTTTATTAGATTATTATAGTTTATAGTAATGATTATATTTGATATTTGATTTGATTATGTTAAGAACAGAGGCTTCTAAAATTTATGTTAAAAAAATCTTATGAATAGATGTAGTCACGGGTGATTTTATGTTCTTATGAGTTGTGAATGCCATTTGAAGATAAGTATTATCTTGGGTTTAGCAACAATAATTACAGAGAACTCTTCAAAACACACCACCAAAATGGCCTTAGGCTGACACAAATTTTCATTTACATCATTAAAAGGGGTCCCGTTAGAATCTTTAAAAAAAAAATTGTTAATCTAACTGTAATTATTATAATTATATGTACAATTATACGTGCATATCTATTGAATATTAATATTTTACATATTTATATATGTGTAATAAATAATTTTATGAATATACATGTGTAGTTGCACATGCAGTTATAATATTTTACAGTTAGATTATAATTTTTTATTTTTAAATGATGTACATGCACTCAACGTTAATATACATTTGATGTATAATAGAGACTGTGTATTAAAATTAGTGTTAAAAATGTGTATGAATAACACATTAAAACTCAACTTAACTAAATATTTTTTCTGACTACATGGGTCGTCTACGAATTCATATCCTCCACTTCCGCAAAGGTAAAGTCGACTCTTAAAGTATGAGTACTTATATTTTATTTTTATTCATGTTATTATAGTCTTCATCTAACATAAATTCTTAATAGATCACTCATCTTAATGAGGGCATTTAAAGGACTTTATTGGTCAAAATCAAATTAATCAATTTTCTTTCATTTTGTCTAAATCAAACCATCTTTCAAATAACACCCAAAAATAATAATAAATAACTCGTAGTACTAATTGTTGCAAGTGAACAAAACGCAACATCTACCCATATCATATAATAAACTTAGGTTATCTTATAATGCAAATCTGCAAGAAACCTTCGTAACTGTCCACAAAATGGCCCCTTGGACTTCCATCCAAAGCCCAAATATTATCAAACTGCATTAGAGATCCATGCAACGTTTGTTCAGGCCCATGCTCACGTACTCTTCAATAGACATAACAAACTCTACTTTGGTGTGAGAGCTTGTGCTTGAAGCTAATTTTGGCCCGTTTCATACATTGTAAGATATTATTTTTTTGATAAATTTTTAAGTTAGACCATCGGACTTGTGGGCGCCTATAAAGCGTACTATAAATGCTTGTCCCGGAATATCTTTTTTTTTTCTTAGAATTTTTTTTCTAGTGTAAAAGGTAAGACTTCTTATATATTTTAGTTTGCAAAAACATATAGTCGACGTAAGACTAATCTTTAGAGTTGAATCCATCAACATTATGTATTTTCCACCGGGTTGACGAGAAGAATCAATGGTATGCCAAAAAAACACTGTATTTACTTAGAGTACTTATTGTGAAGCATTTAAAAAAAAAGAAAATACTTATATTATATATTAACCTTTTAAAAATGATTAGATTAGCCAATCACAATTTAATTACTGTTGTTTCTTCCACCTTTCAAATAAGTTGGTAAGTTCAAGTCTCATTACATTTGATTTGAAAAAAGAAAAAAAAAATGAAAATAAAAGGTTTCCTGATGTTGATGCATGTAATTAAGGATGTATTTGATTAGTGATCCAAAAACAATGATTTAATGTGAAAATAAAAAACTCAGAAAATAACTTTTCATTGTTTTATGAAAATTGTTTTTTGAATTCACTCAAATTAAAAGGATTTTTTACTTCTTCATATTTTTTGATACAAAAAGTGTATCTAAATCACCAACCAAAGGGGCCCCAATTATCTCCTTGCATAAATGTTTAAGCTTGGGGTGTATCAAGTCTTAAAAAAACCCACCTTAGCAAATTGAAATGAGCATTATAGATTTTTCTTCTTTTTTCTTTTTTTTTTTGTGTGTATGTGAAGGATATTAATTAGATGATATTAATTTCATTAAGCAAGTAAGTGTAAAATGGAGAGATCAAATTACAACCAAAATATACATGACTAGTTATTAACTGTTTTAAAATTTAAATACTAATATATATATATATATTTTTGATAACCATGGTATCCATTATTTTGACTAATCCACGGACCCGTCACCCACCCACAAGGCCATGACCCACCACGCCATCTGAAAATAAATCCTAGATTGAATGTGTCACACGGATTCGAAGTTGCAACTATCTAAATAAGAATTTGCTTCCTACCACTTAGCCATTACCCTAATGGGTAATTTAAATATTAATATTAACATAGCAATATTTCTTACTATTGAGAAATTGAATAAGGAATAATATTGTAGAAAGGGATGGAAAGGAATAATATTGTAATTGCTCAATAAGCTTACATGTCGTATATAAAATAGTTTTTTCTTTCTTTTTTCTTAAGTATGTAAAATGAGTTAAAGAAGCTTTTATTATCAATAGTACATTTTTTATTATAAATATAATGTAATAAATTATCATAAGCATGTTTTCTAATTTACTATACTCATGATTATTTATTTATTTATTTTTTTGATCTACCTGTCGAATTATCCAAGAGAAAGAATCCAAGCGCTCTAAAGATGACAAAAATTTAATTCTCTTGCAGCATTTTTAACACATATAAACAAAAATCAATTCTTAAAACTATTGAATTACTCTATCATAATCTATTATCTACTCAAGATTTACAAGAAACTAACAAAAAAAAAAAAAAAAAAGATCTGAAGTTCTTCCCTCCTTTCTCACAAATTTCATCTGCTCTCTTGGCGCTTTTTCCTAATTTTATTTTCGCTCGATCAGATGCATGCTTGATTTCTTCCCTCGAACGAACTTCTAGTCGAATCGACGAATTCCGTGCTTTCATTAGTACAATAATCTGAGTCCGAAACAAGAAATTAATCAATAAATATGAAACTCGAACGTATTTGAAGCACAAATTCAATTCAGATCAAACGAGAAGAATACCTCTGGAGCCAGTAAACGATCTCTTGCAGTGAAGAATGGCGCCTTGAATCCCATCTTGCTGCTGCAACAAAGAATCATCTCGTCTCGATGCTTGAGGAGCCATTGGAGGAACATTCGAAGACACCGATCGGCTTTTCACCAGATTCTTGCAAGCAACTCGCATTCCTACAGGTAAATTTTCTCTTGATCCTGCATTTCTAATGTTCAAATGTTCAGAAAATCTTAGTTTCTCTGCGTATCGCTTAGAACCTCTGATATTAAGCGGTTTGATCATCTTCAAATACTTCTGCAACACATCCTTCATGAATCTCCTCTCATCTGAACCAACTTCGTCTGAACTTACTCTGCTAGTTTTGATTCCTGAACTTCTCGTTCTCGAAATGTAATCTCTGGTGAAAAACGAAATAACCGGATTCGAAGGAACCTCTTCGAATCTGAACTTAACTGTAAACAACTTACTCGGATGCTGTTGCTGCGATTGCAGCTTTGGAGAATCGCCGTTACTGATCTCTGTAGTCGATCTCGCTTTCTTAGATCCTAAAATGGAAACTCGAAACTTCGTAGCGGTTTTCAGGAACGATAATCCGAACTGAACCTTCGAAACCGGTTCAGATGACGAGTCGTAACCGAGCGAAGAAGACGGCTCGAGCGACACGAACCTTCCTCTGAAGAACAGATCATCGGAGGGAGAGAACGAGAAGTTCGAATCGGTTCCTGAACCAGTCGAGCCGGAAGAAACCGTGAAATCGAAATCTCTTTCACCTGCCGTTCCTGTCGAGCCGTTCTCTTCTTCGTCTCCTCCGCTCTCACTCCCTTCGTTTTCGTCGCTGTATGGAGGCGGCAATGCAAACTCCAAATCAAAAAACGGTCCGTCGTCGTCTTCGTCTTGTTCTGTTTCCACCGCCGTTTTCCGGTGAGTAGCGGTGGCGCGCAGGTTACAAACACCACCACCGTCACCGGTGCCACCACCGGCGGCGCCGCCTCGCCAGTACTTGAGCAAAGTGAAAGCTTCCATGGTTGGGAGAGCCAGCGGGGTAGAGTTTTAAAGAAGTTAGGGTGAGATTGGTTCTTCTTTTAGGGTTGGCAAGCGTGAGAAATGCAAAGAAAACGAATTTGAGTTCTTTTTAGTATTGCTGAGCTCTTCAGCCTCTTCTTATTACTGGGAATAGCGTGACAGTGACAGAGGCTACAGAGACTGGAAGCTTTTAGGGGTGAGGTATTTGGTTTTTCATGTGGAGTTATTTTAAGGAGATGTTGAAGTAACAATAAGAGAACAACACAGGTAGCAAGGAATGATTCCTTGGGTTGTTCACATTATTGTTGTCACTTGGCACTCTTTCTTTAGAGTCAGTTTGATTCGCATAGTTGTCATTAGGCATCCAAATCCATTAGGATCAAGGGCATCTTTCATTGTTGTTGCCCTGCAAAGCTGACTATTTCCTGGTAAAGATTCTTATATGAATGAAGCCCACATTGGCAAGTTTAGATAACCAATGTAAGCCATGTTGTAAGTATGGTGAGACTTCTTTATGATATTGGGAAAGTTTTTTTTCCCTTGTTAATAAGCAAGGTCTTTTAACAGGGGGTTTCTCATGTGTCTTTCTGCTTTAATTACTTTTCTTAAAAGTGAGCAAGATGAGAAAGCTTTGGCCTGCTTATGAATACTTTCCTAAAGAAGCTTTAGAATTTCAAACTTTGGAGCTAGCTGGGTTAGTAAATTTTTTGCAAATTATTCGGGTATTATAAACAAAGTTTAGGTGTACAGACATGTCTTTAAAAGATATTAGCTTGATCCATACGCCTCAAAACTTCAAATTTCAAACTTTAGAGAGCTTTGCAGTATAGTAAAGGAAGATCGAAAAACAATGCTTGAGATAGATAAACTTCCCCCAAAGTTAAAACTATAGTAAAAGGTGAAATTGTCAAATGGGTACTCCAGCTTTAAGCATATTTATATACATATAACATTTATCAATATTTGTACTGATTTATATGTATGAACATCTAACACTCAAAACCCAATACTTATTTCTTTAAAAAAAAAAAAAACCCAATACTTATATTTGCAGTACATATTTATGATGTTTGAGAATTATTTGTTTACATTTTCATTCAACCACCAAATGCGGCATGTGGGTGTCTCAGGAAATGCTCCTTTTCCTAAATTGGCAATGGATCCCACTAAGTGATATTGACTTTGCTGAGCCAAAATTAAAACCTTGATAAAGAGCTAAGCTAGCCATATTATTAATTGCAGCTCTCGTCCTGTATATAATTTCTTAATTTTTCTCCGTAGTTGCTCTATTTGGTCACCAACCAAGCTCTCTTTTCTTTTTTTGGCAGCCTTGCCTTTTCAAATAAATTGCTGATTAGATGTCTAGTTTAATGTAAGACAATTTGTGGCTTGCTATGTTAGTGTTTATAGGGCTGGGTTAATACGGACTCCGTGAAGTCATATTATAATATCAAAACATATGACCAAATCATGATGGGCATTTTCCATCAGTGTCCCTTAGTTATTTTGGGGTAAGGATTTCAAACACTTGTTCCATTAGGAACCAATGTAGGGATCACTCCAAATTCATGTAATTTTTTAGATTTGTTTATTTCCATATATCTTAACTTCCCATTATCAATTTGCTAGCTAATGATTCTTTGACACTTGCATACTTTATTTAATGTATTTTTTAAAACAATTAAAGTTAAGGTCAAATTGTGATTCAATTGAATTGTTTTAAGTGTGAAGTTATTCTAACTTCTGGTTTGAATAAATATGTAACTTGCCAGAGCCTTATTGCAAGTCAATTCATGGTATCTGGATTAATTCATTAAGCCAATTATAAATTATAAATTTAACAACCTTGAGCTTGTTTAAATTGACCCATTTATAAACAAAGTAACAAACTTATTGGGCTTGTTCTGAGATTTGACGTAATAAGTCATTAAACCAATTACATTCAGATCCAATTCAAATTGGCTTGTAAACTAAGAAACACCTTTGATTATATAATTTTTGCATTTCTTTTATTATTTGGTCTCCCCTTCCCCCTTACTTTATTAAAAAAATCTTATATCACCATGTGGCTCTAACCTATGACAAGGAACTAGTTAATTAATCAGATAGATGGAACCCTCATCATCCTTATCTAGTGGAGCTCCTCTTAAAACGAGCAAGTCTTGGGTTGTGTGGATATTGCCCTGCTATAAGATTCTGCGTTTGCTTGATTTTGTTGCGTTGTGCATACCCCACCGCTTGCAGTATCTTAGTTGCCTTGACCGACTTACATATAATCATCTTCTTCCTTTACCGTAATCTCACATTACCGCATCATTCCCATAACAGCCTATGTTCCATATCAAATTTGTGAATGATTTATCTTCAAGCCAAATATAGCATATAACACCATCACTACCCTCATCCATCATCATCATACCTCTGTTGGGAAAACTAGCTTGAGACAGACATCTGTACTGACCTTTTAGCTATTTAGGTTTTTATGCACAAAAATGCTAAAAACAACTCAATTTTATATCTCAACTGACATGATAAGTGATGAGAGATTTTTTATGGTTGTTTTGAAAATTATGTTGAAAATTTTGAAAATTATGTTGCGGTAGTGATGCAGTGACTTAGCAGATTACGTGTGTTTCAGGGTTTTTTTCTTTTTTTTGTTGTTGTGGTTTTAGCATACCTACATTAGTTTTATAAAGATTTTTAGTTAAGCTGGTTGAAAAAGTTAATAAATTAGATACGGTTGTCATCTTTAAGGAGGGTCACGGTGATTCTTCCACGTGTATGTGATTATTTATTCATCTCTTAGGAAGCCCAGTCACAATGCAGGTATGAAATATTTCTCCAAAGATACCTCAGTTTTTGTTGGGAAAAACGATGGTTGTAAAGAAATAAATTCTACAATCCCAGGACAATTTTCCAAACTAAAATACAATAAAATAACACCAAAGATTTTAGTGTGGAAAACCCTCCAAAGATGAGGTAAAAACTACGGGACCCGTAGGCCGCTTAGAAACTTCCTCTATAATCAAATGAGATTACAAACTTCACATTTCGGTGGATCTCTCACAAATATGCACTAATTATGTATCTTCAATTTGTGGATAACACTTCACAAATTGGCTCACACTTTTTCTTCTCAAAGAAACTCTCTTTGAGGCTCTCTAGATCTCTAGAATTAGATCTCTCTGAATATTTGATCTCTCTCAGATAATTTTGAAGAATGAAATTAAGGCTCTATTTATAGGAGTTTAAACAGGAACTTTTCTGTAATTATATTTTGATCAATCCCACGTGATTCATGCAGTTGCTGCCCATGCATCTTCTTGCTTCCTGCCCACGAGCTGCCCACGTGAATGCATGAGTTGTTGTTCATGCATGCATTCTGCCCACGTGAAAGTGAGGTGGACCCCATCAGTTTTTGAGCTTGAATCAGGCAGGCATATAAAAAATAGGTGGAAAGAGCACGGGACACTTCATGGCCAGGTGATGTTGCTGTTTACATGTTAAAGGTTAGTGGATTCGGATCTTGAAATCTAAATCTGTATTATCCAACGCCCGCATGTCCCAGCTATCTCCAATTGCCACGTTGTTCAAGTGAGATTCAAGTTGAGCACAAAGCCTATATATACTTATATTTCAAAGCCCATGAGCAATCTACCTAAAGCCCATTTTTTATCCAACTCCAAATGCACATTAGCTAGAGTAGTACGACCCCACCCACCCCGCCTGATATTCCCTCTCACCAATCTTGTCTTCTTTTTTTCATTCTCCTAATCAAGGGTAGCTTGCACACACTCAGCAATCCATTCTACGATCACAATCCTAAGTCTTACATAGAAAGCTTGTAAAAGTAATGAGGGAATATGAGCCTTTGCTTTTTTATTTGGGAGCTGCTAAAATCGCCTACTAATTACTCTATGTCTACCCCTTACTTTTTTAACCCACCTTATATTTTAAAATTAACTAATTCCTCTCTCCCTTTCACCCAATGCCTCTCCTCTTTCTTTTTGCCTTTCCTCTCTTTGCTTCTCTTTTCATTCATTATTTCTTGTAATTTTTCAATCATTCGCGATCTTAAAACAATATTTCTAAGGTTCTTTAGCTATAAAATAATAATATCTTGCGATAAAACAAGGATATTTTGTCATTTTAAAGTATTTTACACAAATCGGTGCAAGAGAAAGATTGAATTTTAAATTGCTAAGTAAAATATTATTTTTATAAGTTATAAGTTGATTTTGATGCTTTTTTTAGATTTCTACAAATTCTTTTTGAAAAATCACTAGAGAACGAAGAAAAACAAGGTGGAAAATTCAAAAACCCATTTTTCAAGCCCTAGTGCACTTGTTCCGTTTGGACAGGTCGATTTTGTTCCACAGGCTGGACAAGTTTTTTTTGGTGTTTTCTATTGAAATATTTCTAACTTTATTTTGTATGTGACAAAAAAAATGAAAAGACACAAAGTGAAAATTTTGGGTGGGAACTTAAAAAAAATAAAATTGGGTGGGTTTCATTTTGTCATTTACTTTTTTTTTAATCTTTATATTCTCCTTTACTAAAAGGGCCAAAATGTCTTTTCTTACTAATAGTTTAATAAAATGAAATATTGTACCTGATCCACATTTGCCATAAAAAATGGGACAATTTTATCTTTTCAATGGTCAATGTTGCCTTGTTAATTAGTAAATGTTTTATATATATCCTACGTACCACCAACTATTTTTAAAGTCCATGAACTTGTCGGGTCGGACAAATTCATTCTATTCGGCTAAAGGTTGCCGAACAGATTAATTTTGTCCGCCCACCCTTGCCGGATATAATATTTTTGTCCCATCCTAGATGGTCGGACAATTCATGTTAGAAAATTAAAAATAAATTTTAAAACTCATTTTTGATACTAATTTTTTTAATTTGTAAGTATTTTTTGACAAAAGAAAGTCAACAAAAATAATATACGCGAAGAACTTTTGGTTTTATTTATTTTTCTTCCTATTGTCGATCAAATGACTTACTTGGAGAAAAATCTTAGGTTTTACTATTTGTAACACTTCTCACACTTTTCAAACCAATGAAAATACTTTTGAAGTCTTGTAAATGATTTTAGGACAATAAATTAATGAAAATATAGGATTTAATTTTGAAAAAAAAAATGATAGGATTAAAGATTGAAAGGGTTGAAGGGTTGGAGAGTTTAAAGGTTTAGGGTTAAAGGATAAGTAGGTGAAAAGAGAAGGAAAGGGTTTTGGGTAAGTTTTATTTTGTCCTTTTTAGTAATTTTATATAAGCACATTTGTGTCTTTTTATTTTTTAAACTTAAGTGGGCAGAGAGAAAGTAACTAGCGAGTGATTTTAGCGGCTCACTTTTATTTTGATTACAATTTGCTTACATTCAAGAGAAGATAGCAAGGTGCAAGTTACCAAGACCACATTGAATCTCTTTTGTAGCACATGGAGGCCCACAACCATGGGTGAGATGAGTGGCCATAACGTGGGGTTAGAGTCTATAGGTGATAGGTAGGGCTAAGGCCCATGACCAAGATGAGTAGCTAACCTCATCTAGTGCATCTTGTAGGATTTGAATGAGGATGACAATTCATATTATCGTGTCATAATCGTGTATAATGAAGTATATTTTAAACTTAAATACGACACGTTTAAATAACGTATCATTATATATAAATTCAAACCTTACACGTTTAATAAACGTATTAAACAGGTTAACCTGTTTATAATCCTTAAAGCTTAAACAAGTTCATTCTAGCCTATTTAACATGCATAAATTCTAAATTGGCATATAAATCAAAAATCTTAAATCATAATTAAACAAATAGTAAAAACTAAATAAAATATTATAAAGTTAGAATCTCAACACATGACATAAAATATTAAAAAGTCTTCATACATAATATAAGTCTCAACATAAAATATAATTATGTTAAACGGGTTAATTTCAGGTTTAATAAGTCTACCTGATTTTGACCGAAAATTTAGTCGTGTCTAATTGAGTTTAACCTATTTTGACTCGCACCTGTTTATGCAAAATCTAAACTTGTTAATTTCGTGTCGGTTTCGAGTCGTGACCTATATTGACACCCCTAATTTGAACCCAATCCATTGATGTAAATAGGAGTAAGGTTACCACTAAAGCCAAGGGGAGAATATGAGCCCTCAAGTCCACCCCAAGAAGACAATTTTCAAGTGTGCATTATACTTAATGAGTTCTTTTAATTGGTATAGCAATTTAAGAGTCAACTTAGCCCTTGATCGAGTAGGATAAATGAAGTGGACTTGTGTAGTTGATCTCGTACAACTGAACTCAACTAAGCACATGATCAATTCGCTTCCTGCACTCAGCTCTATTTAGGGCTAAGTTGGTATTCAAATTATATAAAGTTAGATCTTTTTTAATTATCTCTAATCATGTTATTTTAAGTCTACCATTACCTCTATTGTTACCATCCAAATAGGTCACTCTTTCGAACCGGTGCATCTAAGGCCTTGTATGTGTCCAAACTACCTTAGTCGATTTTCATTTTGTCTGTAATTAGTGTCACTCCTATTATTTTTTGAATATGCTCATGTCTAATTTTATCTTTTAGTTTTACCATGTATTCATCTTAGCATTTGCATTTTTGTTATACTTAGTTTATTAATGTGTTTTTTAATTACCCAACATTTTGTACCATATAGCATGGTTGGCCTAATAATGACTCTATAAAATCTTTCCTTTAATTTTAATAGGATGCGTCTATCATATAGAACTTCAAAATCACTCCTTCACTTGACCGATCTTGCTTTAATTTTATAATTCACATCTACACCTATTTCTCCTTCTTAGTGTATAATAGATTCCAAATACCTAAAAATTTTGTTGTTTGGTATCTCTTGATTTTTAATCTTTACGGTCTCTTTGTTCGTATTTCTACTTCCACTAGAATTACATTTAACATAGTCAGTTTTAACCCTACTAATCTTGAGCCTTTTAGATCCTAGAAACTCTTTATAAACCTCAAACTCAACATTTACTTCAGATGCAATTTTATCAATTAATATTATATCATCAACAAATAACATATATTATAGAATATCTTCTTAGATATATTTAGTCAATTCATCTATAACTAATGCAAAAAGGTAGGGGCTTAAGGTGGATCCTTGATGTAAATTTACTGTAATTGAAAATTCGTTAGTTTCATATATTGTTGATTTTACAATGGTCTTTGCCGCATCATGCATGTCTTTTATTAATTTAATGTACGAATTATACTTTTTTTTCCTAATACCCACTATATTATTTTATTACGCTTTCTTTTGGTACTCTATCAATTCATGTAGTTGGCCTTATATAGTTGAAAAAAGGTTAAGTTTATCAAAGAATGTATGTATCCTGAGTATGAGAATGGATGTGCTTTTATTGAAAATGAGATCAACAAAGTCTCTGTCGAGAAGATTGATTGTTGTGGAGAGCATGGTGGATTGCTACGATTCTAGATCTTACTCTCACCTTAGAAACTTAATAAAATTATAAAAGAAATATGAGTTCCTGAATTTTTCTCTTATTATGTCATTAGGGTGAGGTTTGTCAGTAGTCCACCATATGAGATTACCCACATAATGCCTTTAAAGATTTGTTAAGGATTAACCCAATAGCTTTATCTTCATACTCAAATTCTAGATAAAAACCAACGGTGGAGTTGGCTCAGTGGTTAGGGGCAACCCTGAGGTAGAGAGTTCGAGTGAGACTTATGTCACCCACCAATATATTGGTCAACAGTATCTAAGGGCATTTGTGGTCATGTCTTAGTAGGAGAATCCTGATACCCGCCAACCTTTAAAAAAAAAAAATTTCTAGATAGAAACATGGAGGACATTTTTATTACAGATTTTTGTAATTATAGAACTAATAACACTTTTTAACTCTATTTGTAATGAATATATTTGCATATTTTAGACTTAACTCAACTAAATTATGTATTTTCACAATTACATGGGTTGAAGGCTTAGGGTTCATGTTTTAATTGATCTAATGAATTTTTACGCTAGCTGTCAGCTACCTAATGCAATCTTTTTCTTTAACATGAGATTGAGGGTTTAGGGTTTATGTTATAATTGATCTGAAAAAATTATCTTACTCTCACCTTCGAAACTTAATAAAATTATAAAAGAAATATGAGTTCCTGAATTTTTCTCTTATTATGTCATTAGGGTGAGATTTGTCAGTAGTCCACCATATGAGATTACCCCACATAATGCCTTTAAAGATTTGTTAAGGATTAACCCAATAGCTTTATCTTCATACTCAAATTCTAGATAAATATCAACGGTGGAGTTGGCTCAGTGGTTAAGGGCAACCCTGAGGTAGAGAGTTCGAATGAGACTTATGTCACCCACTAATATATTGGTCAACAGTATCTAAGGGCATTTGTGGTCATGTCTTAGTAGAAAAATCCTGATACCCGCCAACCTTTAAAAAAAAAAAAAATTTTCTAGATAGAAACATGGAGGACATTTTTATTACAGATTTTTGTAATTATAGAACTAGTAACACTTTTTAAATATATTTGCATATTTTAGACTTAACTCAACTAAATTATGTATTTTCACAATTACATGGGTTGAAGGCTTAGGGTCCATGTTTTAATTGATCTAATGAATTTTTACGCTAGTTGTCAGCTACCTAATGCAATCTTCTTCTTTAACATGAGATTGAGGGTTTAGGGTTTGTGTTATAATTGATCTGAAAAAATTTTATACTGACTATTACCTACTTAATGCAATCCTCTTTCTTTCTCCAGTCTTAGCACTAACCGTAATGGAGTTTGCAAATCAAAGAACCCTTTTCTCCGGTCTTAGCAGTAGCCGTAATGGAATCAAAGAACCCAAATCTACTAAATTTGATTATGTGAAGGTTAGGACGGCCTCGTTAGATGAATCTAAATATAACTAATAGCCCTTTTTGCAGGAGCCATTCAAACTTAATGAACGGCTCAGGGAAAACTAACCAACTAGATCAAGTTGCGTTCTTCGTTTCTTTTCAGTTCTTGGTCAAATGGGCAAACAAAGCCCATTAATTAATAATATTTTTATTGAACAGTTGACTTTAATGCTTTGGGCCCAACCCAACCTCAATTTTTTTTGGCAATTAACAAACACCTGTCATCTGTTTAAGCTTTGTGGACCCAATGAGTGAATGAATCGTGGAAGAAAGCAGTACTCGGAAGCCAGTTGACTGAGACTCACCTCCGGGAGTATTCGAATTAACGGCAGCCTCTCTCTCTCTCTCTCTCTCTTAATGAATCTCTTCCTTATTAGTCTCTCTCGTTCTACACCTTTGTATTAAATGCAGCAGCTGGGAAAACCCACCCACCTTCCTCTCCCAAAAAAAAATCTCTTCCCCCAAAAAACATGAAGAAAAAAACCCTTCTTTCCCCTCCCATCCAAAATGAACAGCAGCGATTCCGCTGCTTACGGCACCGGTGGCGCTGGAGTTGGAAGCTCCGGCACCTTCTTCCGGAGCCTCGGCAACCTCGGCCTTGGCTATACAATCGCCATTGCTCTAGGGTTACTTATTCTTCTCTCCACAGTCCTTCTCGCTTCCTACATCTGCTGCCGCGCCTCTCGTTCTCGTTCTCGTTCTCGCTCTCGTTCTCCTAACCCTAACGCTTCTTCTTCTTCTGCCCCTGAAGGTATCATTCTTCCTCGTATATTCTTTGTAGCTGAGGAAGATGACGAAGAGAACGGGAGAGATGAGAGTAGTACCCAGGTTGCTGGGCTTGATCAGACGGTGATCAATTCATATCCTAAGTTCTTGTTTTCGAAATCGAAGGATGTTGGGTCTGGAGATTCGATGTGTTCGATTTGTTTGTCCGATTATAAGGATGGGGAGATGATGAGGATGATGCCGGATTGCCGGCATTTTTTTCATCTTTGTTGCGTTGATGCTTGGTTGAGAATCCATGCGTCTTGTCCTGTTTGCCGGAATTCTCCATTGCCGACCCCGTTGTCGACGCCGTTGTCGGAGCTCGTGCCGCTCTCTCAGTATCCTGATAATAGGAGGAGATGACGGTTTGGGTTAGTGGGTGGGAAAGGCTGATTTGGTTGAAAATTTTACCTTAGTTTGGTTTGGTTAGAGAAAAATGTCTCCTTTTTTTTTTTTTTTTGTCTTCTTTTTTGTAAATTCTGAGAAGCAAGAGTTTGTTTTGTGGCTGGATGCAATTGAAGCTATTAGTTGGTTTCAATTTATATTGTTATGTTCTGAATTATTTTTCATAACCTTGATCTCGAAACAGAAGTATATTCATGCTCTCCAGTTGTCTGCGCAGGTTCTAACTGTAATTTGTAGTTAAATGAACTTTGTGTCCACTGGGATTGTATAGTAAGATCTTAATTGTTAGAAGCATTTTTCAGTGGTCCCTTCTTCTTCTTCTTCTGGCCATTCAGATCTCAATTGGCTCAGGTCCCTAGTGAAACCACTGGTCTTGGGATCTAAATGATCCAAAAACTCAGGCATTATTTATTTATTTAATTTTATTTTAATAGCTTTAGAGAAAGTCGGCTTCTTTAACCAATAACAGCGTGAGAGATTAAGAATTGCAGATCCGAAGCTTCAACTAATATTTTTTCTTTGAAGAATGGCTTACTCGTCTTTGAATTCAGAAGTTAAGGAGTTCATGTTGTGAATTGGTTCTTGGCAATTTTAGTCTAATCTGTTAGCATTTCTAGGATATTTTAGTATGTGAATCTGCTGGCATTCGAAATGCAACAAAATCCAGCAATTTGAATTTTTTTAAAAGAAAAAACAGGGCGATGATGCTGACTATGTTTGTATTTCATGTGCAAAGAGGCAGCTTTTAAATTGTGGGCCTAACATGGGGTGCATATAACTTTTATATTTTAATACATAAGTGGTGAGGCTTGAACTAAAATTAAAATTCATCTGAAATACTTACTTCCTAGTTGAGTCAATGGATATAATAATTAGGAATTTTGAATTTTACATTTTATAATTGTACTATTGTATAAAAGGTATTAGAATTTTCCAAGTGTCATGAGTGGGACCCAAGATCTCTTTAGGCAATGGAAGAGTTAACCGGCGTGACCTAAGGTGACTAAGCTCAAGTTTGTTGTCCTTTTACGGGCACGAGATAACATATTCTCATCCTGTGGGACTCTTTTAGAGCCCTACATGTTCATAGTGGGCCAGAAAGAGTCCTCCACTTTAAGGTTATTTATTTATTTATTTATTATTATTATTATTATTTTAATCTTGTTGCCTTTCTTTTATGTTTGAGGTGGACGCGGTTGGTGGTAGACTGTGGACAAAGGCTTTTCTTTAGACTCAAGTAGGCATGTGAAAACTCAAAATGACTCCCCACTTTAGTTTCTGACTTTTCTCGAAGTCCCTACCATTCTCCATATTTCAAGGTTCTCTTGCTAATTATTTACTGGAAGTACTTTTGGTCAAACAAACTAAATCAGTCTTCAATATTTCTTCTTCCTTTTCTTCCTTACCAGTCTCCTGCAAGCTTTCAGTTTCAACAGATCAGCTCCTAGGTGCTCTCCATGTAGACCCTTTTCCCTGTTTTTCATTTCCTTGTTTGTTTCTCATCAACTACATAATCTTTGCTTTTGATGAGCTTTTGGGTTCTTGCTAGTTATAAATAGAGAAGCTTTTTGGTATCTAATTTTCCTCTTATTGGATTAGGATGTGTTAAAATCTACTCAGATGAGTGGTTGGCATAGGGTTGGATGGATGTGATCTGTGATTGAATTGAAGCAAGTGCAACTAGAGCTAATAATAAATTGCTGAGAAAGACCAGATGCGAAGCTCAAATTTCTTTCGGAAGATTGGTGTTTGGAGAGGGATATATGGCTTTATCTTAATATTGGGTTCATTAGCTCTGATGCTCAGCATTGCCACTTTGTCCAAGTTCTACACTCTCAGTTCTCTCATTCAACCTGAGGCCTGTAACCATGTAAACTCTCATTTCCTGGGAGGATCATATGAAAGCAAGGTGCACAAGACAATAGAGACTGTTATTTGGAAGATCCAAGAAGAGATGAAAGCAATGAAGGGGTTAAAGGCAGAATCACCCACACTGAGATACAGTGCTTTCCTTGAGGATATACTGGATCTTGTCAAATTAGTGCAAGCATCTCTGCCACAGATGGAAGGATCACAGCTAGAGAAGCTTGAGATCAAGGAGGTTCACCCTCTATTGAGGCCTTACAAGCATCACGATGAACCGGCCAATTTCTTCCTAGTGGAGGAGATTCGTAAATATGCTAAGATTAGGCCTAACAGACTTGGGAAACAGAACTTCATGGGAGCTAATGGAACATTTACTAGCATTGGGCATGGTTGTTTCTCTATGAAGAATGAGTTGGAAGAGTACATGGATTACGACGTGGGGGACATCTGCAATGATGATTGGAGACTTGCTCAGAAGCTAATGGTTCATGGATGTGATCCATTGCCAAGAAGAAGGTGCTTAGCAAGAGCCCCCAAGCTCTACAGCAAGCCTCTCCCCATTAATGAGTCCATGTGGAAGCTCCCTGACGACCGTAATGTACGTTGGAGTCAGTATAGATGCAAGAATTTCGCTTGCCTGGCAAGCAATAAAACCCGGAAGGGGTTCTTCAAGTGTGCTAATTGCTTCAATCTTGTTGATCATGAGATGCCCAGATGGATTAATCCCACAAACCTGCAGCCAAATTTGAACATCACCTCTGATTTCCTTATAACCGAAATTCTGAATATAAAACCTGGGGAGATCAGAATTGGATTGGATTTCAGTGCAGGAACTGGAACTTTTGCTGCCAGAATGAGGGAATTCAATGTCACTATAGTCACTGCCACCATCAATTTTGGGGCTCCCTTCAATGAGATGATAGCTCTTCGGGGTCTCATCCCTCTTTATTTGACTGTAAATCAAAGGCTTCCATTCTTTGATAACACACTAGACATCATCCATACCACAAGGTTTCTTGATGGTTGGATTGATTTCATGCTTCTGGACTTTATCTTATATGACTGGGACCGGGTTTTGAGGCCGGGCGGTCTACTTTGGATCGACAGCTTCTTCTGTACAAAGGATGATCTGAATGATTACCTCGACGTATTTAGGATGCTGAGGTACAAGAAGCATAAATGGGTAACTGTACCAAAGTTGGATAAGAGTAATCAAGAAGTTTTCTTTTCTGCAATCTTAGAGAAACGACCAAGGCCCTTCTGATTATCTTATAGCAAAGATTGTTGAGTTCCTCCTTCCAATTTTTCTTTCCCAATTACTTTAGCCACCTCCTCAATGTTTGATACTTGATACCGTCAGATAACTGGTGTGCCCAATTGTTTCTATGAATAGTTTAGAATGATTCATGAAAGAGAAAATCCTTGTTAATAGAATAACAATACCCAAATATTTAAGTTACTAATATTGTCTACTGTTTCATTGTTTTCAACTGATTATATGCAAATGCTTTGAAGTTTCTGTTTATATTCTGAAGGAATATTACAGTTATTTGTTTCGTTCTACCTTGCTTGTTTTATATGCATTTTTTGCTCCATTCTATCTTGATTCTGAACTCATGACCCTGCATCCGCGCATGGTTGATGGGCTGTTCTTATATTAAGATTATACTAGAATATCTAATCTTCTATTTTTAGAATATGTATATTCTGATTTGGTCAATATGGTATAATTGCCATATTATAGATTATACTAGAATATCTAATCTTCTATTTTTAGAATATGTATATTCTGATTTGGTCAATATGGTATAATTGCCATATTATAGATTATACTAGAATATCTAATCTTCTATTTTTAGAATATGTATATTCTGATTTGTAATATGCAAATGCTTTGAAGTTTCTGTTTATATTCTGAAGGAATATTACAGTTATTTGTTTCGTTCTACCTTGCTTGTTTTATATGCATTTTTTGCTCCATTCTATCTTGATTCTGAACTCATGACCCTGCATCCGTGCATGGTTGATGGGCTGTTCTTAGGATTGCATTATCTATGATCTTCTGATCAACTAATCAAATTCACACAGCACCCAAAGAAAGGGGCGAAATTGGAGCTTTGGAAAGAAAGAAGTGAAGTATTTAATTTGTCGAAATTGCTGTATATTGATGCTTTGGCCACATATATAACAAGGCCAGAGCATATTCTTTTAAATGCTTTGATTCAAGAGAATATGCTTTGGAACCAAGACACACAACATGACCGAAACACCCCTTTTCTTTACAGCTTTAACCATCAACACAATTACACCCATCATGGCTAGAAGCATTAATTTCACTTGTTCCAAGAGAATTAGTATTTGCAAAACTTAGGCCGGAGTGAAAATAGCAGGATTGAGAGCTGTGAAGATGCAGGCCACCCAGAATCATGGAACAGAGGTGTTTCTTTCGGCTTCCGGGCCAGCAACTGCAAAAGAGATCGGTGAATTATGGGTATCCAACACTACTTTTGAATTCCAGGTACTCTTTCGAAACGCTTTCATTTTCTGAGTTTCAATTAGGTAATTGGTTTTGCCCGGTTTGGAAAAGTTTTTTGTAAGTGCTTTTGGAACAAAAAAAAAAAAAAAAAACTTTTGAAACACTTGTTTCTAACAAAATTGCAATGAAAAAAAGTTGGAAGAGACCAGCTTTTCTCCCGTTTCTCAAAAAACGCTTTTGAAAAACCTCTTCTACACAAACTAACTTAGCTGGATTTTTTTTTTTTGAAATGCAGTTGGACTTATGGGCTAATTTAAAAGAAACATGCTATTCTATCTTAAAAAAAAGTGCAATTACATGTGAAATTATGCTGTCCGATTCATTACATATGTATGTTTCATGCATCGCAATATATGTAGTACAAAACTTGATGCTCATGACTATTTAGTTGTACTTTTTTATAATTAGAATAATATTTTTTAATTAAGATTAATAGGATAAATATGAATTTCTTAAAAAATGATAAATAATTTGTTTTACTTTTATAGGTAGTTGGTGGGTAATGAACAAATTTAGTACTTTTTTAACTAATTAAAAGCATAATTGACATTCAGAAATTGATACTTGTAAGTGAAAAAAACTTCTCATGCTATGATAAATCCAAAACAAGAAAGTTAGTATAATGGAGCCTCTGGAGCTTTAAAAAAAACAAAAGACCAATGCGGAATACTTCATCATGTAATGATATGACCTTACCAAATAGTTTTATAAAGTTGGTTGATGTATGCTCTCATGCTTGTTGATACTTACAAGTGTTGATGTTAGCATTATAGTCAACATTTTATTTAAAAAAAAAATATATAGGTTTTAAATGTTGATAACATAAACAAAGATCAGCACCAATTAATTATTGTCAAAAAATTTAATTTGTTTTTTGGAGTCAACATCAGCAATGAATGTGAGCTGCTTTGCATGAGTTAGTGATCCTTTATTATTGGACATTTGGAGTAGCTCTGATAGCCTCATAAACATTGGACATTTATGAGGTTACTATTCATTTGGAATTACTATTAATTGAGGTTGATAACATGATAAGATATGGTCTTTTTTTTTTTTTTTTTTTTTGAAGACCTGAAAAATATTAGGAGGATAGCACCTGAAAAACATACATTTTCCAATTAGTTGTTTATGATGAAATTAAGAATAATCCTTGTACACAAGGGCTCCATAAGCTTCACTTAAGGTTGATTTGAGGCAGCAAACTTTTGCTAAATAGTAGAAGAAAAGAACTTTGGAAAGGGTAGAGTGAAAGAAGTAGATTTATGTAGTCTATATGTATAGTTAGAAAAAAAGGCTCTATTGAATTCAATTGACTTAAACAAATTGATTCTTTTAGGGTCCGTTTGGTGTCCGAGATAGGATAAAATTATTTTTATAAGATTAAATTGAATATAATAGGAAATAATTAAAAATAAAGTAATCATGTGTTTAGTGGTATGTTGAGATTGGAATAAAAAAAATAATTAAATATTTTTTTTACAACTTAATTTTTAAAAAAATTATATTAAATTTATAAAATAATAAAATAATAAAAACTAAAACCATTGGTTTTGCGATTTACAAAACCAGCTGATTTTTTATGTATTTATTTATTTTTAAAGGAGAAATACGCAAAAGAAGAAGAAGAAGAGGACGACAAAAAAAAAGGGGGGGGGATAAAATAATGAGGTGGGATAATTTTTATCTCATTCCACCTCACTTACAAACACACCCACCTCACTTACAAACACACGTTAGGGGTTAAAAAATACCTCCATCTCATTCTATCCAGGCTGTCACACGGCCGTTAAAGAACAAATTACTTACTATTCTTTCAAATTAAGTTATGGACAGTTTAACCAATAATGGGTTGGTCAAGTAGTTGGGGGCAAGCGTCTCAACCCCGAGGTTGTGAGTTTGAATCAACTCAAGAGACATGCCACCCAACAATATGTTGACCAATGGTGTCCAAGAATATTTGTGGTTGTGCCCGAGAGGAATCAGTAGTACAAAAATTCTAATACCGCTAACCTCAAAAAAAAAAGAAAAAAGAAAATGGTTATGAGCAGCCGGGGTGGGATGAGAGAAGAAAAGGAGATGGATTGGATTTTTTTTATTTTTTTAGGTCTAGTCTTTTAAAATAAATATTGCAAGAAATAATCTAAAGAAGGGCCTTCAATTATGTGGAAAAGTTTCTAGAACATACATAGAAGTTTCATAGCAAGGCTCTCGAGTCTGGACCAATCTATATTTCACTAGTATTTCTATTAGCTTATTTTACATTAAAAAACACAAGGGACATCTCCCTAATTAAGCACTAATGAACAGTTAAAAGAAAGATGCTTGCGGCTATGCATGCTTAATATACTTACTTTTTATTAAAATGATTTGTGAGAGCAGAAGGAAAAATAAAACACCAAATTAATGATAATATAAAAACTTCATTAAAGATGGCCTAATCAAGTGAAGCAAAATCCAGTAAGAGTATGGTTGAGACAGTGAGAATGTTATAGAGAGGTAGAGCAATTGAATATTGGATGGTAGGGGTAAGGTAATGATCATAATCGATTTGTAATAGAACATTAAAGGTAGATATAATTGGCTTTCAATTAGATGGAAAACTACCTTAATTAAAGCCGAATGAATAATTCAGATTAGGTCAGCAAAGTAAGTAGTTGAGATCATTTTTTAAGATGATGTGTTGTGTATATTCAAGAGTAATGAGCTGCTTGACTTTTTCCACATGGTTTTCACATCACAACTTCTAGCTTTTTTTTTTTTTTTTTGTTGATTATTGGTTTTCCGATATTCAAGAAGTGTCTTTCTTTTCTTTGAACTAAACTAATCCTCTTGAGTTCAGACATGACAAAAGCATTTGGGTTGGTCATCCCAATAAGGACAAATAAATGGGGCTATGTTCAAACTCGAACTCGAAACTTGAACTTCAATCTCACTTATATGCAGTTACTCAACTAACTGAGCTACCACCTGTTGGTAACACAACTTCTAGTTCAAAGTAATGATAATAAGACCCACTTGATACGCTTGCTTTACAAACCTATCAATGCTGGTGGTTACATGTAAAATGTATGATTGGAGAATGTCCAATTATACACTATAGAACGTCATTACATGTAAAAAAAAACACTTTTGACTTTAAACATTATATATTTAAAACTTGCATTTATATCATTATGTAATAACTTGGGATCAACCAACAATCACAAAGGTTGAACATTGTATTGTTTCCAGTTGACCACATATATTGTTGTCAACTAACCATGATCTCCAATATCAATCACCATAAATTATTAGTCGATCACTTTTCCAAGTTATTGTAGATCATAGATGGCCTATGATAATCTTCAAAACCTTTTTTTTTTATTAGTATGATTTTTAAACCTCAAATGCTTTTCTAAAAAAATTGTAAGAGTATCAAAGTTGCATGATTGCTATCAGCAACTCGGCCCAACTTTCTTTTAAAAAAAAAAAAAAAAAAAAAAGCTATAAAGCATAACTATTTTTACATATTTTTTTAGTATATATGTTGTTGGGTGGTCAGTTCATATAATAGCTGACTTGGACACTAGAAGAATTGAGCTGGTGATATAAAAAGAGTATGCCACGTGTAGAGGCTGATGAGCCGAGGTGGCGAGGTAAAAATCACATAAAATGATAAGACCGCTAGGTTAGTTCAACTGAATCAGATTTACCTCGACCATAAAAAATTGACCGAGTCGACTAGGCGAGGTGATCTTTACAAAAATTCTGAAAACACGATGTCACTGTTAACTCAGCCCAACCAAGCTAATTGCTGACAGCTTGGCCTTGAGACAAGCTGATTCATCGTTGATAGCTTGGCTTGAGGCCGAGCTGATCATTTCAAACAAAACAAAAAATATTAGGGAGTCCTTCCTGGCATGCTATAGCTCGAGGAATTCGGGGTAGTTGCATTCTCAAATACGAACTTCGATATAGAGACGAGATATGACTCATTGTTTTAGACAAATCAGGAAAATAAGGATTATCCAAGATGAAATAAGATTTCTATTCCGAGATGAATCTGGAAGATAGGGATTATTCAGGAAAGGATGAGATTCATTCTCCAAGACCAACTCGGGATAGATGAGTTCATTTGGCTCATCTCAACCAACGCTGAAATGACACATGGCACCATACTTACTGGGCAGCTAGCCACTCCGTCCAGAAGACCTTCTTTATAAGTAAGACTTATCACCCTCACTATAAGGTACAAACAACTTTCTACAAGAGCTATTTCTATAATCTTGAACAAGCTTTAACTTAGACATCGGAGGGTCTTCGGTCGACACCACACCGGTATTCTTTATGATAGCCCTATTATTTTCTCTCTTCTTCTCAGATCTTGCTGATAAACCCTCGTCGGAGTTGGAGAATTCATAATTCTGGGTTCGATCATCTCCTACACTTATTCATCTACTTGGTGTTGGTCAGATTTTATATTAACATATGTAAATAAATATATAATTGCATAATAACTTTATTTGAAAGACAAGAGGCTCTAAAGTCCCAACAAGAAATAAATAAATAAATAAATTAAAGCCAATGGGCCCTAAAGACTAAGAGTAATGTTAAAGATACGTTGGGTGTCAATATTATTTGACATTGACACCCAGCCTCTGTTGAATGTTCTGGATCCTGTACAAAACACGTGCATATCTCAAACATCTAAGAGAGTTAGGTGTCAATATTAAAAAATAACATTGTTACCCAATGTATATAAAATATTTTTCTAAGGCTTACTTCGTGATTTTCTCAAGAAACAATTAGAGGTATTTTTTTTATTTTTATAATTACCGATTATCTGACATTTTAGAGGTATTTTTTTTAATATAACTAATTTTTTTAAATTCGAGTATGACAAAGATATTTAAATTGATCATTCTAATAGAGACTGATAAACATTCGACTTGAGATCTGCTCAACTTTATTTATAGTCAGTTTGTTCGCCAAGTAACCTACTTGTTGATGCTTTTACGTGGCTTATGGCTTCTTTGGCGTGAACGTGCCAACTTTGTGGGTCCCTCTCGCTACCCTCTTGAGGCTCCATTAAGAATGATGGGACCCACATAAGTTGATGCATCGCACGTGCGTCATGGGACACTCTCGTGGTGGTGGGACATGTGCACTGGCACGTTTCCACTGTACTTGCCCAGGCGTCTCTCTTTCACCGTTCGATTGTTTGTGTATCTAACATCCTCGAGGTACGCATTCAAATCTTGAGTAGCATCGCGTCCAAGATTTCCTTGAAATGGAACGCAAACCTATTAAAAATAGAAAAAGTTCTCTCGTTGAATTGAGATCCGTGAAACGAAACGGACAATCGAATAAAGATATCAACAGCGTTTTTATTGTATTTATATCGTTATCTGCCATTCAAAAACAATTATATATTTTTTTGTTTCGAATTTTTTAATGGAAACTGAATCTGAAATATATTCAAGTGGGCCCATCAGGTCCGTCAATTCTGCCCACCCACCTATCAATTAAGTGGTTCCGATTCATGGATGGGTGAGCCACATGTATGGAATGGTGCCGCGTGGCCCATTACTTATTTCAATTGAAATTATCTTCCGATTTTATTAAAATGAATTCAATAGATATTTCGTTTAATCTCCTACTAATTCAAAAGAGTATATTTGCCGTTATAAAATTAGAATTTAATTGTGCATTTTATAGTTGAATTTTTTTTTTAATATTGCATTTTTTTCTTTACAAATTCTTTTTCTCTTTTGTAAGTAAAAGTTTTTTACTTTTATTTTAAAATTTTAATATCATAAATTATGTTTTTATTTGCATATCTTCGTGTGTTTAAACACAATTAATTTTAGATAATAGCATTAGATTCGAAATAATTTCGAATAATACGAGCCGAGTGGTTCACGTTGCAACTGCTCCGCTTTTACGGTCGGTGACTTTCGGAAGTGTGATGTCCGCACGTCCACGTACATAAAGCATCCGTTACCGAGACACCGTTACACATTTACTGCGTCCATTCATTCAAATAACCAAAAATGAGTAACGTTAACGCAAAACGTCCGTTTAGCCTCGGACGCATCAATAGCCAATTTTATCTCTTTACAGACAGCCCCTCTGCGCGGCTTTGATTTTCGTTCTTCTCCGATCCAATAGGCTCGTATCCCGAACCAAAGATCCATCAGTTCAACATCCAACGGGTGAGATTTCATCATTAAAACCCTTCTTGTTATTTATGGAGCCATAGAGGCTTAAATACGCTGTTCGATTTAGTTCACTCTAAAAGCCTGGGATACCGACAAAGAGCGAGAGAGAGAGAGCATCGTCGGCGTCATTTTCAGGGTTTTCTTGAGCGGTCGTTAGGGTTTTTTTTTCTTACGAGCAGCAGCGATGGCGGAGCATCACGCTGAGGATTCAGGAGTGAAATCTGAATCGCTGATTGAGAAGATAGTGGAGAAGCTTCACGGCGATGATTCGTCGTCCTCCGATTCCGACAAGGAGACGCCGTCGTCGCCGTCGGCGGTGAAATCGGCGATTTACCGGTTGTTTGGACGGCAGAAGCCTGTGCATAAGGTTTTGGGTGGAGGAAAACGTAAGATTTTGATGTTTGTTGAGATCTGTTGTTGATTTCGAATTTTAATTGAGAATTAGGGTTTCGGGATGTTTGAAACCCTAGTTTTTTTAATTGATGTTAGGCTATGTGAGTTCTGCATGTTTGTTTGATTGTGGATCTTGTTTATTTGTGGTAGATCGTGTGTTTGACTTGATCGGTTGATTTCTTAGGCGCGAAGAAATGTTTTTGAGAAGGGTTCATTTTGTCTTAAACCCTAGAGATTTCGTCTTGGATGATTTAATGTTGTTTTCGAACTGTTTTGCAGCTGCTGATGTTTTCCTGTGGAGGAACAAGAAAATCTCGGCGAGTGTGCTCGGTGGAGCCACTGCGATGTGGGTTCTGTTTGAGTTGCTGCAGTATCACCTGCTCACTCTTGTGTGCCACATCTTCATACTCACTTTGGCGATTTTGTTCTTGTGGTCGAACGCCAGTATGTTCATCAACAAGTATGTCATTTGGGGTCCTTTTTTATTCGTGTTTGGTTTAATAATTTCGAATGATACCATTTTCTAATCATCGTCTGTGATCTGTTTTTAGGTCTCCACCGCGCATTCCCGACGTTCATCTTCCTGAGGAGCCAGTACTTCAGATTGCTTCCGCTCTTAGGTTTGAAATCAACAGGGCTCTCTCTATTTTGCGTGACGTTGCATCTGGGCGGGATCTGAAGAAGTTCCTAGCTGTAAGTTGATCATATGGTTTAGATACATATCTACGTCATAGTTCTGAAATATAATTCTCTGTTAATTTCCTTGAGCAGTATTGGTATCAGCTAGGTGATTTAGGAATTTCATTTTTTTCAATAATATCAGCAATTATATCTTATTTGAAGTACTTGAATCTCGGACATGACCTGTTGTATGCTGTTTGTTTTCATTTTATTAGTCAGGAATTCGCCAATATGTTTCCATTTTATTAATGCTTTGCTGGTATTTGATTAATTAGGTCATTGCTGGCTTATGGGTTGTGTCTATTGTGGGAAGTTGGTGCAATTTCTTGACTCTATTTTACATAGGTAATGAAATGTTTCTCTCTATTTTCTCTTTTCTTAAATTTCTATTGTCTGCAACACTTTTTGATTTGTTCTATTCTGGAACAGCATTTGTTTTGCTACACACTGTGCCTGTGTTCTATGAGAAGTATGAAGATCAGGTTGACTCTTTTGCTGAGAAGGCAATGCATGAGATAAAAAAGCAGTATGCGGTGTTTGATGCTAAGGTTCTTAGTAAGATTCCTAGAGGGCCATTGAAAGATAAGAAGAAAGTTTAGAAAGGCCTAAGGTATTTTATGCTTTTGACAGACAATTGGGTAGCTGTGTTTTGCAAAAGTGTTTTTGCAACTCTTTATCCATCATTGGCTAGAACCCTTATTTAAATCTTCCTTTTCTTTTCCTCCCTCCAATGTGTTTGGGTTCTCTTGTTGGTTCATGGTTGAATATATCCTATTAAGTAGGATCAGATCAAGTTTTTAATCCTGTTAATTATCATATTATCTATATATTTGGGAGAGTTTGCTAGGATGTCTTCACCTTCAGAAATTCTATGATGATATATACATATTGTTTATGAATCAGTGCCTTGTATATTTAGATTTTATATCTCTCAAAGGGGCTGGCTTTTCTGTATTTGTAAAGCCACCTGGTATTATTTTATCATGTGTAAGTTCTTAGTTCTTACTGTTGTTTGCGCATTACCATGAAAAGTTGAAATTTTTATTTCCTACGATTCTGTGAGATTGTGGGCTGTAAACTTATTGCATTCCATGGTCTGTAGGATATATCACTGTCATTATCAACGGTAGCTTTTTCTTTCAAATCTTGTTCATAGGAGACTATCTTGCAAAATACTAGTAAGCCAAACATGCATTTATCTGTGGGAAATCATAGTACCTCTTTTTGTTGCTTTTATAAATAGATACTACAAGAACATGTTGTCGTTTTTTTGTTGCAGGTAAAATTCATTATGCAAAAATTTATATAAAATAAGAGAGTTCCGAGCTTGATAGAACAATCGTAAAATTCTTGAAATTGATTTTGAAAATTCACTCAAACCAAGAAATCAGTTTCACTCAATATCGAAATTGATTTCTCAGAATCGTTATTTTGTTTATTCGTTTTCATTTGCAAGTTAGGTGAAAACAAAATACAGAACAAACTAATGTTCATAATTTATCATCATTGAAATTGACTACTCTAGAATTCCTTATGACAATTCAAATCAGAAAAACACCAAAAACCATGCATATGTCAAATGAGCATCACCAAAGAAGGACTCTCCATTGATCCTGCTAAAGCTGTACTGCATACACTTAACCAAAGAAGTTATACAACAGCAAACTAATTAAAGGTCGTCTGCAAACATTCTTTTCCTGCGTCAAAGTTCTCTAGTAAACTTTTTTTTAAAGCTAAAATAGGTCTTGCCTTTATTTATCATGATTTGACTTATCTTGTTTCAAAAATAAGCTTTATAGTGTCCTTTTTTTAAATATAACAGTTAATTGCAAATTGGTATATTTTCTTTATTAATATTTTTCATATTATTTGAACTTGCATCTCTAATTTCTGTATATTTTTTAAAATGTGCTTACCTTTTTTACTATCTGATAAAAGATCTTACAGGTATTTTAAAGAAATTGTTTGATTCTTCAACATATCCTGATGCTTTTCTGTCATTTTATTTTTCTTTCTTGATGTTATTTGAGGAATTTATTGATTTTCTTGTTGTAAATTTTTATACAGCCTTTGTCATTTAATTCATTTTTACACTCTTCAAACCTATTTTTTGGTGTCACTTTCATTCTGTTTAATAATTTGTTTTTATTTTTCTTTTTGAATTTTTTGTTTTTATAACTTTGGCGCATTAAATGTTTTATAGTGAGTTGATTATATGCTTTGTGTTTATCATCTTCATCATCACTAGTATCATCATCTTCATGTGGTGTAGACTTGAATGTGACTTCTTATATTCTCTTTCGTTAAAAGCAACAGTCCCTTTTTGTCCAAAAATAAATAAATTATCCTCGTCTTATGTAATGTTAATATTAACGGCCAACAGCAGCATTGGATTGCTGATGTTAATATTCACAGCGAAAAGCAGCATTAGATTGCTGATGATTTGGCAATGGTGGTCGATTTGTTGAAATTGATGTCTACCTGTGTCTTTTCTTCTAGGCTTATTGTTTGAACATAGTATGATGATCTTTAAGTAATGTGAATTTTCTTTTCAGAGTGTATGGTTTCTTTTAGAGGTCATTGAAAAATTAAGGGTTGAAAATGCATTGTTTGGTGTTTAGTCCTATCATTTGGCTATTCTGAAGAGTGACAGTAAGACCTACTTGGTTTATATAATAGAAAATAGTTTTTATTTATTGTGTATGGTTTGCTATAAGGCATTTGGATGGATACATTGGGTCATGTACTCGACATTTTATGGTTTAGACGTATTTATAGTAGTGGGCAGCTAGGTACTGATAATTACTGCTAGGTCTGATAATTACTGATAGGTCTGTGTCATCACCATTCATCCCATGTTATGGTTTTGTAATTTTTCTTTTGGATGTCATGCAAGGACAAATGAAAAGAGAAAGGACCTCAGGAATCTGCAAGATTCTATGGTATAGGTTTATTTGTGGAATTACCAGAATCTTTGTCAGCAAGGAATTCTGATTTGATGTAGTAAAGTTGTGGACGTAGTACTCTACTGTCACAGTACAGTGTGACCAGTCAGTACTCTGTAGTAAATGCCATATTATGTTAGGATCAAAATTAGGCTTCTTCATCATGTAGTATGCCTTTCCTCTTATTATTGGCAAGACAATTATGGACAAGGTCTTAAGGACGGCACATCTAAGGTTTTGTTGGGCTGTTGGCTACGTAGTGACACCTTGCCCTTGTTTTATTTAATTTTTTTCATTATGTTCTTGAGATGCATTTTCACTCCTTGATATTGATTGCAGTGTCTTGAGAATTAGGGAACCACTGGTCAGATACTCGCATTTTTTAAGTCTTTATATAAAGATGAATAGATGGCTTGCCGGCATTATTTCCTTTTTGAAATAGTGCATGGCGTTTGCATTGCTCAAGCTAGAGTTCAACGTTTCATGGTTTTGGTTTGTTACCGTTTTAACTAAACAGCATTTGTTGTATGTATGTAGCTAGTGTTTTTATTCGTCGTGGCCTACGCTCTGAATAAAATGTGCTTAACCATGTTTTTCGTATGACGAGGTTGTGACAACGTCGTTTGTTCAACTTTGATAGCAGCGATGGCTCGGTTACTTTTCCCCTCTTGAGGGGTGAAAAAAACAAAATGATGTTTTCGCTCGTTCTTTCATAGAAAGAGCTTTTGAAATGAAGGAATACAATACCTAAGCAAGCATTAGGGAAAATGAGCTTTAGTTGGATTGTGCTCTGTATTGGAAGTCGGTATGGATTTTGCCAAATTGTATTATCAAACACGATTTTCAACATCTATTTTCAAACACAATTTTTAACTGATGTTCATATGATGTTTGCATAAAATATGAGAAATCACTTCGTTAAAAAAGATAGTTACTAGCATATATTGTCGCGATTTGAATATCTCAGCATATTATATATATATATATGTATATACATATATATATACCCTTGTCCTAACCCCACCTCCCTCAGAAATTAAAAAAAAACCACTACAATTTATTTGTACGAAAATGAAACAAAATGAATTGGTGGAGAAAAGAAAAGAGAAGTCCATGGCGGGAAATCGTCGAGGCTCGTTGGCGGTAATTGGGAGTCAATTTTGTGTGTTGTATACGAAACTTGTCGTCCATAAGCTTCATTTTAGGGTTTCTCAATTCTTCTTCGTATCGCTCTATAAATTGCCAATGTTTGTTTAACCGTCTCAGCTTGTCATATTTTCTCTGAGTATTTCGCTTTCTCTTCTTGCTCTATTAAGATGCACGCTTGTAGTATTTAACTCCAAATCGATGCGATGACGAGAAACAATGGAAGAAGTATTGCCGATCTCGGGGATTGATTTACTTTCCCGTGAGATGAGCTTCTCTTTTGGTTCGTATTCACTGAGCATCGTCTTTATCATCTCCATTTGTGTTTCTGAGATTGTCTTTGTGTGAAAATCGAAGGACCTAAGGAGGGAGCGCTTGAAACCGGTGCGCTTTTTGCCAAGTTTGCCTTCGGAAATTAGATGATTTGAAAATCGATGAGCGGATCGGTCTTTTTTTCTTTGTTTCAAGTCCGAATCGCTTTTGCTTTTTCATACATACAGATCTTAGAAATGAAAGTAAGCGAAGGTCCCAGCAGAGACGTTGGAATTCTTCACGTTGAAACCTCTCTAACAATTTATTGATCCTTCGTAGACTATGATCTTTGGTCGGCCGTGACGTAGGAAGCTCCGAATGCTTAGATTCATGTAATTTAAGTTTAGTTTCGGAGCGTCCGGAAACCTCGGCTACATAATAATTTGGTTCTATTCGTTTTTTTCATTGATTTTGAGACGTTTTTAAATCTCCTTCTCATTTCCAGTCTTCAATTGAAAATGTTTTGACAATATTTTTTTCCGATCTTGTTTGGAGTCCCAAGTTTCGTAGTTGATGATTTGTTCGTTGCTACACATAATCGCCTGATGCTAACAGCATCGTCCGTTGATATTTTCTATTACTTGTGCATTTTCCTCATGAAGTGAAGTAAATGGTCTCTCTAACGCGTTTGAAGAATTGAGGTTTTGCCAAACTCCGCATGATAGACAACCATTTCCGTTCTTGTAATCTGGTAATTTTTTTCACACTGATCATTCCTGGAGATTGCTGTGAAGAGGTTTACATGTTTGATAAAAAAGAATTCGCAGGAATGTGTATTATACAATGTAAAATAAAATGATTAAATAAAGTATTTGTATTTATAAGAGTAAGTTCATGTAAATGGTATGTGTTTTAAGAAACTATAAGAGAATCAATGAATCACTTGACTACTTGAGTTATTCTCAAGTAGACTCTTAAATTTCTTCGCTGGCTTTCTACTCTGCGTATTTATATATGTTGGAAACGCGGTTTGAAGATCACATTACTTCAAGGAAAAAATGCTTTGGACTTGAGATAGAGATTGTTTAAGTTTTAGCAAATGAATTGTTTATAAACAAGGACGAATAAGAAGAGGATGGTAGAATTGTCTGCCCCAGATTTCTTAGAATTTGTTCATAAACACCGATTTGGAATTGAGATAGAGATTGTTTACTTTTTAGCAAATAAATTGTTTATAAACAAGGATAAATAAGAAGATAATGATAGAATCGTATGCCCCAGATTTTCGTAGAATTTGTACATGAAAATGCAGAAACGTAACTTAGCTCTTATGTGAAGGTAACAAAGACCACTGAACAAAGGTGATTTAGCTTTATTGCATCTTGGCAACATTTTCCCAATTTAAATCACTTAAGCCACCTCTGTCCCATTGAATGGTAGCTCACTTCCTTAGGTGTCTACCTTCCCTCTCATGAGCCTGTTCACCTCCCCTCCTATGGGTTGTTGTGCCCTAGCGTGGGTTTATTGGGCTTCTTGTATTTATAGTTGTTGATCATCTTTGTTTTTGATTCCTTGATCTTGAATGATTTGTATCTGTGTAGTGATTTAGTTTTAACAAATATTATAGATCGACCCAAAAAAAAGAGGGGTTGTCAATGTTGGTTGGAAAGGTCCCTTAACTTGTGTTATGTGTAAACTCCCATTAATTGCATCACTCGCCATTTTTGTGTTTTATGTTTTTTGTCCTTTTTTGTTTTGAAGTCATGTGGACATACTACATTACATATAGTGTTCAAAGTACCATTACAATCTTTCAATTAAAAAAAAAGTTAAAACAAAAAGAAAAAAAATTTAAAAAAGTACTATTACAATGATTCTTTGAAGATTGCCTTTCAGAAGGAACTAAATAAAGATTTGCAAGTTCATGAAAAAGAATATCCAAGTGACACAAAATAGATATAAAAGGTACAACTATTATTAGAAATACCATTGTTTCATTAAATATAACTTAGCTGGTATGAACATTATACATAAAATCCTTTCATTAAATCTAGTAAAGCTATCCTAGAGAAACACCAGGTAAGGCACCATCTTACCCCATCCATCCCCTCTTTGCCTCCCATTTGCATGTTTTTCTCTCTTCAAACTTTTTTTGGGGTAAAGCATGTCAGGAAGAAGGGACAGAATACACGCTGGGGAGGATGATAGATAAACCTAAGTCTATATAAGTTCATAATTATGAGGTGACGGTTGTTGCTCGGTCGCCATGATTCCCTTCTGGATTACCAAATTTCGACCTTGACGATAGTCGGTAAGAGTGAAATCTCAACTTCAAGGGTTGAAGGTGAAAGGGTCGATGAAGCTGGTTTTGGTTTTTGGTTCTTGGTTGTGGAGGGTGGTTTCCAAGGGGAAAAATGCGGAGGGTGGTTTCCAAGGGGAAAATGCATCATCCTTTCTCCTCTACAATTTCCCTCTTTAAAGGAAGTAAGACAATTGCTGCTTCTTCCTTGAACCTCCTTCCCCGTACAACTCGTTCCACTGCCTCAGTTCACCCATCACTGATCCCTCTGATGCAAAACTTGGAGCAACCTGTTATTCAAACCCCCACATGTTTAGACCCAAACACAAATAACGGATAGAGAGAAATGGGAGAAGTACTAGTGTTTTGAATTATTTCACTTTGCACCACTCTTCCAAATGTGCAATGTGGTAAGACAGCCAAATAGTCAAATAGGGAAACTGTAGGTGTGCTTCTATTGTTATTTTTATTTTTATTTTTTGGTTAGAAGTAGAAATTGTATTAGTAAAAAATCGTCAGAGGGTAGAGATGCATCTAATTGAAACCAATACAAAATAAAAGTAATGAATTTAATCCAACTTATTTCACACAAAAATCCAATGCAAATTTAGTTTAGGATTGGGTCCAATTTAAATTGATTCAATATCTAAATTTGATGTGACCAATACGTGTTTATTATCATGCATACTAAAGTTTGAAAATTATTAAATTCAAGTTTTACCGATTTGTAATTATAATCTAAAATTATATAAAATTAGTTGGCTTGCTTTTTGAGTTATATTTACTTTTAACATATAATTAATTTAATATAATTCAAACAATTGTCTATTATTTACTATTCTTTTTTTTTTTGAAAGCCATAGACCTCTGTCATTAATCATACGAAGAGAAAGGAGATGACTCCTCAATTACTATTATTTACTATTCTCAAGTATGCCATCTATGTATATAAAAATTGTTGTTTCAGTAATTTTGGTTCTTAAACTTTAAAATAACTTTGCCGATTCGATTCGATTCAATTGGATTTTAAGCAGCCCTAATGATCAGTGTTGCTGTTTATCATGTGTTATCTCTCTGCTTTTTGAATACTAATTGCAAGTAAGCCAATTCTGTTGAATGCCAACACAAGTTGAAAAATGTTTTTCGAAAATTAGTGTTATTACTAATAAAGAACCACCATTTAATTCCCATTTTACTTTTTGGGGAGCTTCCATTTCCATCTAAAGCGAGAACGATGACAGTGAAATGTACCTGATTCTTTGCCTGTCTCATGTCTTCCATGTTTAATTGCCTCAGGGTGACAACTCTCTCTTCTTGACTTTCATTTGTATCTGAACTCTCCTTTGCATCATCATCCCCCGCCTCCTTAGCTTTATTCTTCTTCTCCTGCCAGGAAAAGTTATAGGGTGTAAAAAAAAAATTGTAAGATTTTTTTGAGGAAAGGATTGAACATATGAAGAGGGAAGAAGGGCGAAAGGTCTCACCAAGTCCTTGAGTCTCTCCTGTTGTATTAGCTCCCTTACTGGGCGATAAGCTGCCGTTGTGCATAAGATCTGTCATCAAAGAATTAATATTCAAAGTTAGTTGCAAATATTAAGGAATCAAGCCAGAAATGCCAGGAAAGAAAGCACAAACCTTTAGGTCACTTCCAGTGTATCCTTCTGTCATGTTAGCAAGTTCCTTGAAGTCTATTCCTTCTTCAACCTTCTCTTTAGACAACAATTTCTTCAAGATCAGCTCCCTGCTTTCCACCGATGGTAGACCAACCATAATTCTGTTTCAAAGGGCAGGGTTTAGATTTAGAGAGCAATGAATTACGCCATTTTAATCGTCTGTTTTGTATGATTCAATAAAGATCAATGGTGTACAATCATTAATATCTCAAATTTTGTTAATTGTTGTTTTAATTAGTTATGAAACTAAAAGAAGACGGTTCTATTTGGGATAATAACACAGTAACAATACTTGGCCAACCATGATAACTGGGACGATTGAAACACCAATTGACACAATATGAACATTACTAGTAAGGAAGGTTCTTGAACGTATATGCAAAACATACCTGCGTTCAAACCGACGAATGATTGCTTCGTCAAGATCAAAAGGCCTATTTGTAGCAGCAAGAACAAGGATCCGCTCTCCAGGTTTTGTCAAAAGACCATCCCAATGTGCCATGAACTCATTCTTGATTTTACGCATGGCCTCGTGCTCACCGACTCTGGTACGCTGACCAAGCATACTATCGACTTCATCAACAAATATAATGGTTGGAGAGACCTTGGCTGCAAGAGTGAACAGAGCTCTAACATTCTTCTCATCTTCTCCAAACCATTTTGAGGTGATAGTAGACATGGAGACATTGATGAAGCTTGCCCCTGCCTCATTCGCAATGGCCTTGGCCAACATCGTCTTTCCTGTTCCAGGAGGGCCAAACAATAATATTCCTCTACAAGGTTTCAGTAAGCCCCCTTTAAAGAGGTCTGGCCTTCGTAGAGGGAGCATGACCAGCTCCTGAAGGGATTCTTTGATCTCATCTAGTGCTCCAATGTCTGCAAATGTCACTCCAATTTCATTTGCAGGAATAACTTCTGGTCTAATCCGTTTCTCAAATTCATTGTCAGGAGGAACTTCCTATTTGAATGAAAAAACACCCCCCCAAAAAAAAAAAAAAGAATCCATCATTAATTCCAGACTAATAAAGAGATGGATTGAACTGGGAAGAACAAAGAATTGAGAACTTTTATAGTCTCAATAATCAGGTAAACAAATCCTGCAATTGAGCATGAGTGAAATATATACATTTATTAAGGACATTGGACTTACAGGAGCTTTTGATGAAGGGGATGGAGTCTCACCATCCTTCTTTATTAGTGGAACCGATTTTTCTGTTTCTCCTGGCTTTTCAGGACTTGCAGTTTCAGTTTTTGTTTCAGGTTTACCACCCCCTTCAGATTCCTACAAGAACAAAAGAGAAGAAGCGGGAACACATTATATCAGTAATCTCAGAATAATGTAGAAGAAAAACCAGGAGTAGAAGAAACCTTTGCAGGGTCAGCATTTTCTTCCATTTTCAACTTATCTTTGCCACCAAAATTTCCCTCCAGGAATATACTCAATCCATGGGACAAACTGTTCCAAAGCAGAGAAAAGTAGTCCATAAGTACATATTAAAAAAATTGAACTGTATAAGACAAGTAGAAAATCACACTTTAGGATTAATTGAATCTACCTCTTGAATGAAATAACAAGCTTTCCATTCCTATACTCAGGATCCTTGTTATTCATCAGATGATAAGAAATAGCTGACACTACAATCTCTTCTATGTAATTGCTGAGGACGATTGTGTCTGCAACACAAATAGATCCCAGATCTTCACAGTCAAGGTCATTTGCTGAAAGAACCTCAGTTATGTGGTTTCTGTTATCCTGATATTGGATCATTTTCATGTCTTCTTCCAGCTGGGATTTCCAGCTGACAAGGTGGCTTTCATCTTCAGGTGGTCTGATCTCAATTTTGTAAGGGAATATTTGGGTCAGCATCTCATCCATTTCTCCACCTTCGTTTTCTGGATCCAATATCCGTGAACCAAGGATCAACACTGGTCCTGATAATTTCTTCAGCATTTTCTGGAACAAGTTATATATCCTTTGTGATCGAAAGAGGAATATCTCAACATCCCTAATGTAAAGGACAATGGGACTGGTTTTGGTTACTGAAAGTAGAACCTGCATGGAGACGAAGCACATTCAATACAAGGATGCCACATAATGTCTCAAACAGAAAAACTCGAGAGATTTTTTTTTTTTCACTGGGAGAGCAGGGATATGTTGATAATGAAACCAATTGAAGCGTCAAAGGAAGTTAAACATTCAGCAATTTGCATCTTAGAAGAAGTAACATTACCTTGTAAAGCGACTGTACAAGAAGTTTTTCATCAAAAGACCAGCTGCTGGTGCGCTTGAGAGGAGCTAAATGAACAGAGAAGCATTAACGCAGTTAGAATTAGAAAATAAGATGCTTGGTATGTAAAAGTTAATGAATAAGTACTGTACGGTGATCAATTAGACATTATGCACTTGAGTTGAGTGGCAGCATTTGAAGTGGGAAAATGGAGCTTCATTGGAACTAAAAACAAAAAATAGTGATTTTAAAGAAACACGCACGTATACAGAGATTGACATGCTTCAGCCATTGGGATTCTGAAACTAATGCACAATCTACAATGGTACTATAAATCATAACTGAATACGATTGCATAGCTGATGAGATCAACAGCAAGGGACAAGCTATAAGCAAAATCTCTATAGCGGAAAAGTACTAATCAATTACAAAGAAAGTCACACGTATTGGAGGCACAAATAGTGGTATAAACATATTTCTCCACCTGTTAAGACCAGAAGGAACATAAATACATCTTGCATGTCTCAAAAATGTTTGTCACCATGAGATATCCGTCTATTCTAACCGAAGGTTTTAATTTATTCCACATGAATATTGCTATATCTAATCATATGCTAGCAAGAAAACTGAGTTTCCAGCATATTAACTGCCAAAGCTTCCTGAGAAATGTAACAGATAAGTATAGCAAACAAAAAGGAAATTGGAACTACCAGAATTACTTGGACTGCTTTGGGAGGCAAGGCTGCTAATATCTGCTGTGGCAGATGCATTCCTACGAAGCTTTGACGGACTATTGCCGCCTTCCTGCCCCCTGAAATAAAGAGAAAGCAAGAATTGAAAGTGAGTTTATTGACCAACAGAAACAGTGTATCCTAATAAAAGAGTAGATTGAAAAATGGTACACCTCGATCTTATGTCAGCACTGCTGCTTTGCCTACGTAATGTGCCTGTGAAAAGAATACTGCATCAGGTCTATACCAAAGAAGACTGGAGAATGGAAGTGAGGTTGTACGTAACAAACAATTGGCCAATAAATAAAAAAATAAAAAAAATTTCTAAAAAGTTAGGGCAAGAATTCTGTAAAATCACAGCTTCAAAAGTAGTTTGACAGCGTAATTTAATTTACGGAAGGTATAGAGTGATCAAAATCACAGAGCATGTAGTTTGATAGAGTAATTTACTGTACCACACCTTCACATTCCAGTCTCAACTAATCACTAATAATTAAAGAGCAATAAAAATATTTAAACAAACCAAAACTATTTAATTAGACACTGCAAAATTATTTAACATGAAATAAAAAAAAGCCCAAATATTCCTTTTTGGAACATTAAATTAAAAAGGTCTCCTTGTATACCTTTACTTTCGTCGCTTGATGATGGAAGTAATGAGAAAGATCCAAGTAAACTTGACATGCGCTCCAATGTTGTCTCTGAGATGGACCTCTTAAAAGACTGGAAGGAAATGGAATAACAATAGGATAAGGGCATAAAGATGTAAGAACTATTGGAATATGGCTCAGCAACTCATCTATGCATAGAGGGCTCAAAAAAGAGAGGAAATGAAATGGAGTTCATAACAAGCACTGGTAGTGGAAAAATTGAACTGTAGTATAAGGTTTGATTTCCATACATCTGCACCCAGATGCCAGATAATAAGCAACTGAACTAAACTTGAATGATCTCTCTTCTTGACCAATATATTAAATTTTAAATACATAAAAAAATATCTAAATTTAGGATTCGTAGGAGGGTCTTACTGATTCTTTGTTAGAACTTCCATATTTGCTCTGTATCTGCGGAAAACACCCATGCCAAGCATTAGTATGGCATGCTAGAAATAGAGAAAACTGCAACAGAGTAGGAACTCACCTTGAGCGAGAAGTCCGTTACGTCTAACAAAAGTAGTTTGGCTTCAAAGTAATGTGCCAAAGCCTTGGCAAGCATTTGTTGGTAAAGCTCTTCATTAAAATGGAAATCAATCAGCTTGGCTGCAGAAAGTCCTATAGACATTAAAATTTTTACAAGACAGATCAGACAGATGACCTACCAGCAGGTCCAGAAAGTAAAATGGACCGACTTGCGGGAGAGAGATTCCGGGTGTACTTGGAAAAGTCAGATTGCTTGAGATGAACGTAGGCAGCGCTTGTCAATAACACCCTTGTTTGCTCACTGCCATGAATGCCAACTAAGTAAGGCCATTGGAACAACAACAAAAGAGAAAACAAACAATATAATATTTTGACAGAAAAAAGAACCATCTCTTAGAAAAATAAAATTAAAAATAAACCATGAATAATAAATAAACATCAAATTACAAGGTAATAAGTGAACTAGTGACTTTAGATTGCATTCTCCATTTAACATTGGTCATCTTTGACAAAAGGACCTCCCCATTTTTCAGAAGACATCTCAAAGATAGAGAATGTACAAAGGCAATAGGAGAGTGTTACTTTTGCACCGGAAGGTACAACTAAGCATTTAACCCTGCCATGTGCTTTATTGGTGGCAAAAAAGTCTCCCATGTAATTGATACCATAAAAATTGATATTATTCTTCTTGTTCATTCAAGTAAATAAGTTGTCGTAGACACGTTTCATAACGACCCAACACAAAGTACTGTTCTGTCTCAAAAGTCCCTTATGACTTACGTAAGTGATATTCCTAGTCATTAACATGGCATTTGGAAGAATGTCGCCCAGCTGCCTGATATGGTAAAGTTATTTAACTATCAAGATAATTTCTCGTTCAATCCCAATCCTCTGATCTACCAGGTTTAAGTATAGTAAATCGAGCATAAAAATCGTTGCTTAGCTCATCGATGCTCCCAAAATCGTTCTAATTCTTGTAATATTACTTAATTTCTCAATTCGGGCAAATGTTTGTTTGTCTGGCTAATTTAAACTTATGATTTTTAGAATCTTCTAAATAGGGAAAGTGATAGTGGAACGACCATTAAAACACATTAATTAACACCCTAAAACCGAAAAGAATATAAAAAAGAACATGCACATCAATTTTATTGATGCACGAAGCGCAAAATAGCTACACCTACGTTTTATAACATAGAATAACCTATCCACAATTCATTGATTCATGTGAACAAGCGAGAAAACAAAATTCGGATAACACGCTCCTACTCAATTATTACAAGGAAAACTACAAATTTCATTCTTGAGGCCTCGTGATGCTCCAATTACGACAGATCATTGAAGTAATATATATATATATATCTTAAAACAAAAAGCAATAAAGTAGAAAAAAGTTGTAACAGGAGTGCGTAGGATAAGAGCTGCGCTCCTCTTCCTTTACCTGAGGTAATACGGAAACTCGTCGAAGGTGACGTTGCTTTCCCGGCCGTCGACGATCTGTTTCAGAAGCTCGTGCTCCATGCGCTCCATGGTAATGGCGCTTGAAGAAGCAATCGCACCTGTCCATTTACTAACAGTTTGTCCCGAAGCCAATCCAATACCTACACCAACACCAATACCAACGCCCAACGCTGACATGAGAAGATGTTTCTGCTCCATCGCTTCCGAAAACCTTTGAACTCGCACGTAACTGAGAATCCACGCCTGATATTATCTTCTCTGGCAGAAACCAAGAAAAAGATCAATGCATTTCATGTTAATTTCCACTGTAACTCGATCTGAAGCAAATAAAATCAACCTAGCTAGCTAAATTTTAAGCGTTTCGAGATCAAACGAAGCTAATTAAAGAACTATAGATCACTGGAAACACAAATAAAACTCACTATATCAAGCTTAAGAGTCCGATCTCGTTAAAACGCTCCAACAAACAGCTTCTCAGTCCAAATCATATAAAACTTCAGAACCAATTCAGATCAAACAACGAATCCTCGAAAACGAATTCAAATTTGTCTTCAGCAGCCGAGATTCCGTAAGAAAACCGAAATTCTTCCTTAAATGTTAATCACGAGAGTTCGTTTCTTGCGTTTTCCTCTTCGATTGCTCGATCGATCCTCACGTATTTATAGACTCCTAAAACTAACAGATCTCTAGCTTTACATAAAGCGCGCCATAAAAGACGAAGAAAGCTAGCTTTAATGGCTTTTCCGGTAGCCTGAAACACAGTTTTCCGGCCGTCGGAGCGAAACCGAGGAGTGGCCGAGTCGGTTCCCGCTTTTACGGTTTGTCTACGAAAAGCTTCTTTGAAAGGATTGACGAGACGAAGAGAGAGTATTTAGGGAAGGAATTTACCGCGAATTTCTGAGTGACGCGTGTTCGACGGGTACGTATTTAACGTTTGACGGTTTTTTGACGCTTTGTTTTTGTTTCGTCTTGTTTTAATTTGGGGGAAAGAATAGGCTTTACTGTTTGTTTTTATGACTTTGTGGAAGCCAACAAACAAACTTTAATATAACAGTCACGGCCTGACGCGCCGAAATGTGTTAAGCCGACGGTGAAACCTGACAAATGTTGATAACAAATTATCGTTATTATGTGGTCATAAATTTAGAATGTTACCTTACATTAGAATTTTTTAGAATATATTAACTTGTGTTTGATTTATAATTAAAATATAATTTTTTTTATTTTAAAATTTAAAAATATGATAAATATGTTAATTTTTTATATTTTTAAAATGTTGATAATTTTTTAAATTTACAAAAGAAATAAATTATTTTTAATAAAATGATAAAATGTTATTTTTTATTTATTATTTTTTTTAGGTTATATTCTAATTTTTGAATTATAATCTAAATATATCGCCTAAATTAATATTATTTAAAGATAAGAATTGGTTATTATGTCAAATTTGTTATAATTATTAAATATATTAGAATATTATAAATTAGATAAATGATTAGGGCTGTTTGGTATCAAATTTAAATTTTAGTTTTGTATTTTAGAAATCTGTGATTCTTTAAATTAAGAGATGATTTTATCACCAATTTCTAATGAGTAGACCTAATGTTATAATAATTTTGCCTGTATTTTTAAAATTGATTTACACGGTAGTTCGTATGAAGGTCAGATCAATTAAACAAAGTACACACCGTAATATAAAAATATATAAAATCTAGCTGAGCCAATCCACAAGATCCCTAGTGGGTGAGCCGAACTTCTCGCTTTTCTTTTATATTTCTTTTGTAATAATTTTCAAACTTCCACAACCTTTTTCTAACTTTCAAAATTTTTTATTTTCTTTCTCTTTTTCTTTTTCTTTTTTCTTTTTAAATTGTATTTTTTTCGTTGTTAGCTTTTGACGGACAGAGGTCCCTTGTGGGCTTCACACACGTTCACGGCTTGTCTGAATTCCACGTATCATTTCACTGCAGGAACAATGGGCTTCTGCCACGTAGAAAGTATGGCATTTTTTAATTTTTTTATAAAAAAAAGAAAACTTTAAAAAAATATATATATCTTTTGAGTATTAAGGCATTAAATTTGATTCTTAAAGATTCGTTTCCCAAAAGCGAAGTCGGAGTGCTGAGTCGGACGCCAGTGCGGATGCGTCAGACGGGACATGGTACAGCCATATTTTTGTTGCATGACAGCCTGTAACGCATGTGGCTTTTATAGTTGAAACTTGTAACCATCATTGTGGGTCCCACCTTGATCAACGGCCGTGATGTGATGTGATGTGCATGTTTGGTGGTACGGAGGATTCACTGAAAACAAAGCACCCGTGCATGTGGGACTTGAGCATTATAATTCTAAGCCCGCAAAAAAATATTATGCAGTGATATATTTTGAAATGTAATTATTACTTGAAAACTAATTTATTTTATTAATGAATTGCCAACGGCGGCCCCTTGTTTAAGGTTTAACATTCGGTAGGGTGAAACACTCTCCCCGACATCAGAACTTATAAGACAAATTTATAAATTATATAAACTATTGTCTTTGAAGGCAAGATCATTCTTATCAATTTATTAGTATATAATTAATGATCAAGTTTTTAATGGACAACACTTGACAAGTAGGGATATATATATATGGGAGCTTTTTATTTCTATAAATTGTACATAGATTTGTTAAAGTATATACTTAATAATTCTTTAGTATTGTTGAAGCGTCCCCCAAGGTTTGGGACCATACTTTCGTGCTCGTGCTCTTGTATATAAATATTTATAAACTTTTAATGAAAAACAACTGTTATATATATATATATATCACCTCTACTCTTAGAAATAAACTATGTTTGGCAAAGGCAAGAGAGCACGAGAACTTATTTTAAAGGGAAATGTCGGAAAGGAAAAGTTAGCCCACTTATGAAAGATATGAAGATACTTTGTTTTTTGAACAAACAAGCTTAATATTCACTAAGCAAAGATTCCTATCATCATGACTTACCTAGTAATGTTTAAAAATATACTGTTAGGAATCATACAACAAAATATCGGGGAAACATATTTGTGTAGTCGACTAGTGTTTAGAAAAATGTAATTCTAATTATAAAAAGTGTAACTATGTCTTTATGTTCATTAAATATGTATATCTAAACGTCTTTATACGTGTAATAAACAATCTATTGAATATAAAGATTATTTGTGAGATATATGTGTAGACCAAAATAATGGTCCTATATTGGTTATTATAAGCAAGTTCTTTGCATAAAATATAAGTTGAGCTCATCAGGGTATTGGCTCAATGATTTCGGAGGAGGGCGAAAGACTTTGACTAAAGTAAAGGTCTTGAGTTTAATTTCTTGATTAGCGAGATTAATTCCTTGACTTACCTAGACTGATGCATGGTGGGTGCGTGTAGGTCCCGGTGGACTAGTCTGACATTAGACATTAAGTGGATGGAATTGGGATATCACTGTCTCAAAAAAAAATAATTGAAATATCACTTTCATTAGTACTGAAGCCTTTTGAAGTAAAACTTGCACCACCATTAATTAAGAAGTGATTAAATTGGAGGGAACATATCATTATTAGTTGATGTCTAAGCCCACATAATAAATACTATCAAAGTTGATGGCTCGACCAAAACATTAATTAATGTGGTAATTGGGTCACAATTTGTTTCTTAGGACAACGTATAGTTTCTTTTTTTTAGCTAGAATAACATTTCATCTTTTAAATCCATCACATTGGTAAACAGCTTAAAATAAAATAAACAAAAATAAAAGTGGGATTAGCACTCATGTTCAAGTGGCAAAACCTTGGATTCCTCGTCACCACTTTTCTTCTTTACCTTCTTCTTTCACCTTCTTCCACAAAGCCATGACAGTGCCAATGGATGAATGAATGGATGGTTGGACGATAATAGCAAACTAGCTTAGCTAGCTCGCTACATATTGCAAGGGAGGAGGGGGGCACACGTGATCTTGAAAAAGTTATGGAAAAAGGAGTTGTGACCACTCGACGCTACGTTGTACCAAACAAAAAGTTGAGTCGTGACTCCAAAGAGAAACCAATGCATAATAATAAGAGAAAGAGTCTGATTGGGTCGAAAGTCGAAACAAATCTTTTAGAAAAGCAAAAGAGAAGTAGAGGAATGAAATGAAATCCTCCTCATCATCGACACAACATTTCAAAAAGTAGTCTTCTTCAACCGCTGAATATGTGGATTACACGCGTTATCACTTTGCTTCGTCGGTGCACGGTGCACTACTTCAAACGACTTGTTCAATACTACTTTTACTTCTTGCGTGCATTGCGCCACTTGTGTCTGATTTTTTCACCAATTAATACTTTTGATTTGTCATTTTCGTAATTTTACTGTTATATTTGAAAACTAGTTAAATGAATAAATAAAAATATATTTAGAGGAAATAAAAATATAAACTATGGGTGTTTATGGTACAGCTTGCTTATGCAAATTAAATTACTTACTAAAAATAAACTATATATTGAAAGTCTGTTTTTTGTTACAATATAAATACTTGTTAAATGATCACTTCAATATATAACAACACTTTGAAGCCCTTAACACTAAAAACTACTACAAATGATGACCACATGATATGATGGTCAAGAGTATTCCAATCATGTCGGTAATCAGAGATCAGATCCTCGTATAAAAGAATAGATGTTTTTTTGTAATGTGACGTAGGCCTATGAGCCCTTTGTTGTAAGCATACTCTTATAAATTGATGTTTCTATTAGTGGTTTCTTAGCTTCTATGCTCCTTTGGAGGGCTAGATGTGCCTAAGGCTCTAGCTTAGGTAATTGAAATAAAAAAAGCACTAAAAACTACTTATCCTTGATAGAAATTGCATTTAGCAATAAATATATCAAAAACTGTACTTTATATAAGGCAACTAAATCGCGTGCTATATTTGTAAGTTGGAGTACAGATTAATAAACATAAAGTAGGGTGTCCAACGAGATCAAATTTCCTTTCTTGCATACAAAAGATAGGAAATATTTACGATTTTTGTTAGATCAATATGATGAATTTTACATGTCAATAAATAGTTATAGTTTTTAACTCAACTTAATATAGTTCAACAAAGTTGTCTTTGTACACGAGTTGGCTACATAAATTGCTTTCTTTGTTCTCATCAGAAAAAATTATTTATAATAATAAAACGAAAATGTTTTTACGATCAAAAAATTATATATACGTGAAACCATATTCATGTTGATGTGATGTATGGTGAGTGAATGCTATTACTTTTTTTTTTCTTTTTCTTTTTGTTTCATCGCTGAGCGATACCCAGGTGGTGTCTTCATCTACTTTGTGACGAAACTAATCCATTTAGATTCGACTTAGGTTAGATCACAAAGGTACAAATGTCTCAATAGCAAATGATAACTCTATACACGAGGGACGTTTTGAACTCGCGACCTCACTGAAGGGGAGCGGATAAACCAACCAAATGTTGGTTTCTTTTTCCTCTTTTTATGATGTAGTGTTGTGATGTGAAACATTTTAGCATTTCTCGTAATTAAACTAGAAAAAAAAAAAAAAAACTGTCCAACTCACTATAACCGGTTTGAAGAATCCTTCTTCAAAGCTTTGTAATATCCGATGATATCTATAACTACCAATCGGCCTTGATTACGAAGCTATAGCTATATAATAACGATGCACCAATGAATCGAATTTTCCAAAAATAGCACGCACTCATCCGACCTTTTAGGTCCATGTGGGTCCGCGCCATGAACCAAATTACTAAATCGCGCGCACCAATTTTAATACTAAGTTGGCCGGACATATTAGGGTCAGTGCGTCGAAATGCATGTGTTGTGTACCACATAGGGTTTTTCTTTGTTCAATTTTATTTTATTTGTTTATAAAAGCCTATTGTCTCCCCACTTACATTAGTTATGTAAAGTAACATCAGCATTTTGTTATGCATTTTTGCCACTTTGAGTAGTGCAACCAATGAACTCTGATGTTGTACACTTATTTAAGATCAGTTTTGTCATTAGGCCAATGTCTATGTTCATTTACCTTTCTCAAATATATATATATATATATATATATATATATATATATTTTGCTCTTCGTTCATCTTATATAAGCAGGTAGGTGGATTAAAAGTGCTTTTCACTTACTTTTTTAAATTAATATATTTTTTTTTATGTCAGATTAGTAGCTACAACTTTTACTTAAACATAGGTTAAAAGCAGAATTCAAACTTTCAAAGAGCTATCGAGATCCACTCTCATTGATATGTGATTAACGATGAATAACAATGCACAACTCTTTGTGAATTAAAAAAAAAAACTTGTTAGTAATATTAATTATACTATTATAAAGGGATTTTTTGACAATTAACGGTGAAACTTTTTTACCACTGTCTCTTTCCAAAAGACCCTTCAACTTCTAAAAACTACAATATAAAAAATAATTAATTGTTTTTCTCTCGAATCAGTTACTTTTAAACTAATTATATATCTACATCAAATAACATAACGTTCTACACTACCTACTTAATATATTTTATTAAATAGATAAAATAATTGGTACCACCATCACATTCTAGTATAAGAATAATGATAAAGATTTGTTGATCTCTTAACTTAAATTCACATCGAGTAATTATATTTTTTTACAGTTAGATTAATATTTTTTTAATTAAAATATCACATATTAATAATAAAAATCTCCAAGATTGCGATTCACAATATATTCTCAATCTTCAAGACATTGATAATTTGTTCTAAGGAAAATGAACATCGATGGTTTATTGGTGCACTAATGGAAACAGTAACAAAGGGCAAATATGTAATTTCCACCACTCAAGCGCCAACTCCCCCAACGGTCACATTTAACCTGAAGTTGAAGCCCTCTTTTTGAACGAAACGTCGTGCAAAGTACGCGGTTTTATTTCTTGTTTCTATTTCGCGCTCAATTAGGGTTCAGAAGCCGAAAAAAAGTCGGTGAGCCCAGATCTCACTCGTCAACTTGCGTTCAACGGTAATCCGCAAGGTGAGTTCTACGCATTTTCCATCTACAATGGAAAAGGAGATCTATTGATTGAAACCCTAATTTGTTTCTTAGGTTCCAATTTTGCTTTCAGTGTTAAAGTTACTCTAAAGCGTATTTCCTAGGTTGAATGAAAATCTGAGATATCCAACTCTCAAATGCTGAAACTTGAAATAATCGTTATATAGAGATTTTTACTCTTCGGTTAAACCCTAACGTGTTGTTTTGATATTAGCAAATTGTTATGAGAGTTTGAGTGAATCCGGTATTTTGAACTTTCAAATTTATATGAATCGTTGATGAAAGTTATTCCAGAATCTCCGTTTTTTAACTTTCATATGGAAATTATTTCCAATGTTATTTCCAACACGTCAATCTCTCTTGGTCTCTCTCCAGTATCTATCGGTATTTGTTTCTGCAGATCTCACAACCTCCGTTTGTATCTCTTCTCTGCTTATGCCTTGCTATCCACCCTTATCTCTCCTGTCTATCTTTCGATCTGGTGTGTCAAATGAGCAATTTGAAAAGCAAAGAGGATGGAGAGTTGAGAAATAGAAGAGGAGAAAACCACCGCTCCGTCAATCATCATTAATAAAGCCTCCGTCCTTCTTCTTTTTTTCGGGTATTTCTCCTTCATTTGTTATTTTTTTTGTATTTTTAAATTCCTAATTTTTCTTTGAACGTGTAGTATTTTGATTTTTTAAAGGTATTCTACTCATTTAATGCTGTCCATAAATTGACCCCAGTTGAGTGAATCTGCTCCAGCTCTTTAGAAGTTACCTTCATCTCTTCAACTTTCTCTATCAGTTGTTAAAAGGGTCACCCTGTTTTTGTTCTTTACAGTCTAGCAACTAAAAAATCCTTTTTTTTTTTTTCTGCAGACAATTTGTTTGAGGAAAAGCTATAAAGAGTCAACATGTGCTGTTCTTTCCTCTGGGGATTGTTTAAGCCTTACAGTTGTGTATTTGGGCAAGTCGATCAAATATATATTTTGTTCCATTTTACTTTGTTCAGTCAAATTACCATCTTACTACTTTTTATTATTTTGTTTCTAGGACCATAAAATTTATGTAATAGATATGATTTCATATTTCAAACTCATAGATTAGTGTTTGCTATGTTTCAAGACCACTAAATTATTTGTTGGTTATTTCTCTCCACTTTTTCTTGTCTTTCTCTTCTTTAGCTTTGTCAATGTCTATTGAATCAGTGAAGTTCTTCTATTGAGTATTGATCGAACCAAACAAATCCACTGAGCAGTGAAGCTGGACAAGGGGATCAAATAAATAAAGTGAGCACTAATATTATTAGTGGACAAGGGGAAATCAGTAGTGAAGTTGGGTTTTTGCATATGTATACTAGGTGAAGGTGTTGATGCTTGAGGGACACCTGGATTTTGTTTGATGAAATGCATGAAAGAAGTTTATTATTTTTTTAAGTAATTTAATTTTTGAAGTAAATAATTTTATATATTCTCTTCTAAAAGGGTTCGATATAATCTTTTATTTTAATGATTAATTGCTGAGTTAATTATTGATATTTTGTTTTTACATAAAAATCAACCTTTTAATTATGAAAAAATTAACATAATAATGTAAGACTTACAGAAAAAAATTGTTATTCTAAGGGCATAATGTAATTTTTTTACATATATACTTAATAAATTTAAAATTATAATTAGATAACATTATTTTATGAATAAAATAACATTTTTATTTTATTTAAAATAAAGTAAAAACCTTGGTGGTGATAGTTTTACTGACCGCAATTGTTTATCAATGCAGGTGGTTTCTTCTGCATCACTAAGATGAATTTGATGCCATTTTCATCTGGGACACCTCCTCCCTGGTTGCCAATGTTACAGCCTGACCCATTAGTGACCAGTTCTTTTTGGGATAATGGAACTGTGCATACTCAGCTGAGAAATCTTCAACATACTATTGATGTTGCAAAAGCACTGTATGAGTTTATTACTGATGGACTTTTCTATTTTATCTTTTTGAGTCCTAGGATTATTATCATTTTTATCATAACTTTTATTGGGATTTTGATTCTTTTGTCTTTACATTTTTGGTAATAATTGAAAAAAAAAAAAAAAACAGGCAAAATGAACTACAAATGGTGCTTCAGAGTAAAGGCAGTAACAAGCATGTGGAGGAAGTAGCGAATGCTCCTTGTAATGATTCTATTTTGGGACTTTCTGAAGCAATGAAAGAGAGGAAGATTAGCATGGAAATGCAAGAACAGTTTTCCTTGGAAGCTGCAAATTCTGTGATTTCAACTCTGAAAAAACAGCTTGAGCCTTTTAATGTTCTTATGGACCAAACAAGTTCATGGGAAGAGAAGTCTGCTGCTATCAGGCTGGCAGATAAGATACAAAAATACAAACGTAACAAACGTTGGAGAAAGAGAAAGAGGATACATATTGCAGAAATGCTTGCTAAGGTTGTTTATATTTGGTTGTTGAACCAGCAATATTTTATTTTTCTCTCCCTTCCTCTTACATGTGGTGGAAGAAATTAGCCAAAACAAATATTAAGCTGTCACATTTTCTTTCATATTTGTTTGTCTTTCTATGTTCATTAGGAGCGTGAAAGGTTTGACCAAGCGGACCAGGAAGCTGATGAGTGGAGAGCCAGAGAGATTGCCAAGGATATTGCCAAGCGCAAGGTTTGAATGGTTCATTACATGAATTGTTATTTGGAATCCTTAGTAGTCTATAGAAAAATGGTCGGTTTGAAGGTAAGACTAAACAAACTCAGTTTGACATTAACCATGCGACTGTTGAAGGGGCCTCGGGGCAAGCTCTTGTTCGGATACTACCATCGATACAACAGAACTTGCCCCAAGCTCTACGGGATACCCTTTATTATACCCTTTCGGTGGAAGCATGCCACATGCTGAGTTGAATCTACACTATAACCTGAGCCCACAATCCCATACAAGATAAATGTCATCCGACGGGCAACTATTTAAATGAAACAAAAGTGTAGAATTCTTCTACAATGGTGCTAGTCGTGGAAATCTAGGTCCCGCTGGGGCTGGCTATGTGCTTAAGACAACTACAGGTCAGATCCTTGCAGAAGGTTCAGAGCATATAAGGTCAAAATACAACAGAACTGAAAGCTTTGTCATTGGGCATCCAAAAAGCCAAGGAGATTGGTATATGCGGAAGTCATTGAGGACTCCACACTCGTAACTAACTAAATGCTCTTGGAAAACCAAAACAATTTGATTCCAGTCAGAATAATGGAGTCTAGCTGACACACGAATCTATGGTGATCTACCCTTAATACCTAGATGGTTCAATGTTTGGGCGGACAATAAGACTTCCTTTATAGGTTTTCACATTCACTATAGCACAGTTTTTAGAAGGTTACAGCCTTAAAGGTTTTTGTTACATTTTTCAGCATAAAGGGCACAATCCGCACAACTAATTCTTTTGTACTTAAAAATGGCAGCAATAACAAGACAACTCAGTTATCCAAAAGACAAAGAAAAAACTAAAAAAGAAAAGAAAAAAAAAAGAAAACACAAAAACAACAATGGAAACTTCAAACCTTATCCAAATTATCTTGTTAAGGAATCTTTTTTGTGTCATTAGGTTCTATACAAAATTGCATTATAAAGGATAGGCATTGGTGCAACAGTAAGTTTGTTGCACTGTGACCTAGCAGTCTTGTGTTCTATTATGAGAACATCTTCTTTGCAATGGTAAGGTTGTATGCGTCAACCCTTCCCTAAACCCTGCTGGGGAAACCCTTGTCTTAATTGCATCATTTGATCATTTTCATCCTTAGCATTTTTGCCATTAAGCATGGCCTTTTTTTCACATTCATTCAATCATAACTCTTTCCCCTTTGTTTGATTACTATCTTCCTTTTCACTCAACTATCTCTTGCTTAGATTTCGTTAACACTGATGCATGCACATTTGTCTTTTATTGGCAACAGCTAATACAATACATTTTGTAAACTTGGATGCTCAATTTCTTCTTGGATGCACCAAAATAGTAAATTCATGATGTGTTTTTTTTTCCACTACCATTAGTAGTTTGGAACCTTGCAGAACTAAAATGCATTGTGGCAAATACTATGTCTTTTGTTTCCTTGTTAGGTTAATCTACATTATCTATGACATGAAATCATTTTTGTTTGAGAGGACAAAATATCATATGTAGTTCCTCATTTCTGGTTGTTGGTTTAATGTTTTATCTTAAGAAGATTCTTCATCACCAGCATTGCTCACAATTTCTAGAAAGAGAAAAGCCACTAAAAAACCTTAGCCTAAAATTGGTTCTGCCTGTAATACTGCAATATATGAAGTACTTGTTTAAAATTGATAATGTTTTAGCTTGAGATGGAAACTTCAGTATTTTTTTTATATGCTTTGCAAGCATTGCTTCTTTTCTGTGGTCTGGAAAAGATTTTTAAACCCAAGTGCTATTAGTATCTTGCATTTATTAAGTTGTGTTCAGTTTCCATCTTATTCAGGCTAAGATTAATTGAATTTTTGTGCATACAGATGGAAAAGATGAAGGAGATTGCAAAACTTAAGGCAGAGGAAGAAAAAAGGAAACTAGAATCTGAGGTGAGGATTGTGAGAAATGCATTGGTATATTCATGAAAACTAAGAATCTCTATAAACCATCATCATGTGCAATTGTCCAAATTTCTAGGATTTGCTAAACCAATCCTATGCTCTCATTCAATTCACTGCAGGTGATGAGTTGGGAAAGAATTTTCCTTTATATATATATTTTTCGATTGCACAGTATTTGATGTGTTCATATATTCTAGCACATGATTTTTTTTTTTTTGAGCAGAAATAAAGATAAAGTTTTATTATATAGTTTTTGAATTGTTACATATATAGTGTAATAAGATGCACCAAAGATGCACAAATCAATCAAAGTTAACTAACATGATACCCCTCCCTACCAACTATATTCTAGCACATGATTCATGTTTGTGATTACCAATTCTTGGACCAAGCTCAGTTGGGTTGGACTTGCATGTTAGTATGCCATTCTTTTTTTGCTTCCAGAATTTAGTTTCTCTTTGTTGATATTGATTTATGTGAACTTGCATTATTTTCTTCTACTACTGTCAAGTGTCTCTGTATCTGCTATATTTCTGAAATTTCTTCTGGATCCTCCCTGAAGAAAATAATTTCCACCAATTATGAAGTAGTTCTTTTTTTCATTGGTTTCTCTCCCTTAGTCTTTTGATTCTTCGCCTCTCTTTCAGTATTTAATGGAAATAATTTCGGCGGGTAATCTTAGCTTTCTTTGCTTCATTTAGTGAATACTGTTGTGGATGACTCAGATGTTCATGGGACTTCTGAAATTACCTTCACAAAATTTGTTGATGCTGAAAGACTATGTTACCATAGATCTTCCCAAGTTCAATCACTTGGAGATGTTTAAACTCCTATTGCTAGTTTGTCTCTAATTGGTAGTAAATAGCCATGTTGTGCTTGCTTATCCATGTATTTGTGCTTACATGTTAGATTTTATGCTATAGTCTTCATAAGTAATTCTTTTATCCGGGCTCCATAGCCACCAAACTGCATGGTTCTGTCGATCTATGGATTATGTTATTAGCTATTTTTGTTTTTTACCATGACTATCTTTGTGGTTAGAGTGCATGTTAAATATAATGTTGGAGTACTTTTATTTTTATTTTTCTTCTTCTTTTATTTATATTTGTCTTCGTGAAAAATTAAGTTAAAACTGAGGATCATATCCTCATGACATACTAGTTTAGTTGTTCCAGCAGTTGATGCTTGATTTTATCCCCTGAAAAATCTCCTTTATGAAATGTTCAGTGGTATGCATGCTCAAGAAAGTTTTGTTGATGTTAAATGTCATTTTTTGTCTTTTCTTGATAGATATTTTAGATGACTTTCCTAGCTTTGTCTATCTCTTATGAGAACTTCAAACTTTCAGCTTGAACTGGTTTTAGCTGTGGAGAAGTTGCAAGAATTACGCTCCATCAGAATCCAGAAACTGAAGAAACAAGGCAAGAATCTTTTATCCTTTTTTTCTCTCCTAGTGTGTTCCATGGGGGATTGCTGATGGGTGTTAGCACTGAATTCTCTAATGCTTCATCCAAAAGATGATGCAAGTTCCTATCCAATTTACTTTGTCATTCTAGTTTACATGGACTAAATCATATGGCCTATAAAAACATAATTTTTTTACTAACTCATGCGTTGGAGACTTCATGTCAATGGCCCAACCCGAGACTCCACCGCTGCCACCTGTCTGACATCAACTTGTTTATTATATGCAAGTTCTTCAAGACAAAATTCCATACAGTTGCTTCAAATTAATATTTTGGATGAATGTCGCCCTTAACTTCAAGAATAGTACATTGATGAAGTCAACCTAGTTCATACGATTTTGTTCTTTCTAGTTTGCTAAGAAGGGATAAATTTTCTACTCAAGGATATGTTGATCTGGATGATTTTTTGTTGATGTCACTCAACAATTTGACAGTTTCACCTTTCATGTGGTACTTTTGTGAGCCACACTGGGTCTTGCAATAAAGTCAGTTGTGTTCTGAATATCAGATTGCTTTTGCAAGGGAGTAATATATTCACATCCTAGTTCTTGAGTATAGGTGCCATCATGTTCTGCACCAAGTTATATTTACATTGAAATATACTTGATTACTTTCTCAGGCCATTTTCTCCCAGAAGAGGACGACAAGTTTCTTGAACGAGTTCAAGCTGCAGTTGAGGAAGAGGAGCGCCAAGCTGCAGCTGCTGCTGACACTGGTGCTGCCAAGGATGCTATTGCAATGGCAGAGGAATCTAGGAAAAGTATCAATAGCATTATGCCTGCTTCAAAAGATGTAAACAGTGGAATTACAGGGGATCAGACTAAGGACATAGAGACCGAGAATGGAAAATACTCTAGTGTAGCCACAGCCATGATACCTGAAAATCAATGCTTGGAGGGACAGGGTCATGGTGGAGCCTATGATACCCTTGCCAGCTTACCACTGGAATTCTACCACTATTACCATGGCAGCAATACAGATATGGGCACCCTTATTGAGGTAATATCAATTGCACCTGTATATCTTAATCCATTATACATCTCAAAATCGGACTCATGTTGATTTTTTTTTTTTTTTTTTCTTGTCTAGCTTTCAAGGCTTCATGTAGCTAGTCTCCATATTTCAGACATCACACACCACCCAAGTTCTGTGATTCATACTCGTGGCAATCAATTTCCTTGCGTTTCTGTTCTTTCATGTCTTTCATTTGATCACACTATGTTCACTTGCCAGTCAAGTGGATTATATGGTTGTTTCAGATTAGCATTTATATATGTGTTCTAGTGTTGTGGTTTGATTAAATAATCAGTGCATCGGTTGAGAAATGGAATTTGAAGTTAATAGAAATTCAAAGTTTCAAACTATGCTACCCTACCCTAGCCCACCCCAGTTATCCAAGAAGCAGTTGCCAACTTGCCACCATGAACACCTTATCAATGACTTCAGTGTGATTAACAGTGAGTAAAATCCCTATGGTAAACCTTCTCTGTTGGAGGATCAATAGAAGTAGCTTCAGTTGTTCATCTGAAGGTTATTGAGTATACATTGTAAAACTAGCATGGCATAAACCATTGTGTC
>CM069591.1:41940732-42043232 GCA_035771175.1 Paratinospora sagittata
ATTTGTGTTCAAGAAGTAATAAAGCCTCTATTTCTATGGAAGTTGATCATCTTATAACAAAAATTTCAAGAGCTTTCACAAGCTAGAAAACCTACAAATGAGTTGTTCCCTGTAATTGGCTTTGTTTGGGCTCTTGTAGGTAGGATGCCCATACCTCATCTGCAGGAGGCGGTGGCTGAACCCAGTGCCCAGGTATTCGGCTGCACTCAAATAAAGCATAAAAATAGAAAATGTTTAAATTTATCAAAATGAGAGGTTTACAGCCAGGATAAACTATAAAATCCAGATCATACACTAAAAGGAAAACATAATATGACTTTGTTTTTTGAGAATAGGAAAACATAACATAAATTTATAAATTGAGTATGCTAAGATGGAGAATATACCTAGAAGCCAGAGTTCATTGATAAATTACAGAAGAGATTTTCAACCAAAAAAAAAGTGGTCTAAAGAATACCTCAAGTATTGCATCTTAAACACATGGATTCTTAATTAAAGTTGAAAGGTAATCCTAATTCCAAACTAGCATGAAGTACTTGTCTTTTACCTGGTTATTCATTACTGCAAAAGCTAGCATCAAAATCCACTTAAATAAAGAGGCCTGCTGCAAGCTACTTTTTAAGTACTTCCCTAGCAAACATATTCTTCAGCACACAAAAATAGAGACCGATGAATTATAATCACATGATCCGGGTCCATGAATAATTCAACAAACAACAATTTCGAAAACATAAGGAGGTTGGAAAAGCAGGAAAAAGGTAAAGAAAAACTAGGAATGTGTTGCGTCCCCTTAAAAAGAATACTCAACAAATATGACATAAAATCTAGTGACGTTTCTAGAAAGACTGGAAAAAGTCATTAATCTTTGTGACATGTAATATTTTGGGCCCTTTTTTTGGATTTCTTTCTTTCCCCAGAGAAAGTTGCATTTAATCCATGACTTTTTCAATAACTTGGGAGTTTTTCTTCCATGATCTGTATCAAAGATAACCATCAACAATGAAATGAACATTAAAACTTCAATGGTTGTAATTTATACCAGCATCCTCTCATTGTCAAAAATTAGATCACTTTTTCAAAAGATGTCTTGGCTAGCTCCATAAACCAACCACTAAAAGAGATGTATCAGATAAAAAGTTAAAAGCATCCAAGCTCTAACTTGTTGAACTGAAATTTATATAAACTTCAATCTGCTTGGATTGTAGACCAACCTACTTAACAAGGATGTGGACTCGTCTTCTGGTGTCCCACACATGTATGTGGTGCCAAACACAGCAAATTTAAGAAAGTTAAAACAGCCAACAATCTAATTTATATACATTATGATTTAGCTGTATCAGCCACAAAGGTTTTACTTCTCTTTCTCTCTATCTATAATTTTTTTAATACAATAGGAGAACACTTCAACATATCATATTTTGGTTTAAGTATCAGCATCTAAACAAAGAAATGGTGCGGAAAACATAAAATTAGAAGTGTCTACTTCTTTATAAAAAGATTAAGAGATCAATAAACTAACCTTCCACCAGGTCTTATATATGCATCCCATGTTCTTCTGACCTGCAAAGAAAATTTTGAAAAACCTTTTTTAACATGACTTAATAGAACTCAAGCATCACATGTGCATGTTTCTTCAACTATTAAATTGAAGACGGGACAAGGCAAAAGAGGCCGCAAAAGGGGCAACACAACCACATATGCATTTAACCCTGACACCTCAGCTTTGCCAGGATTTGTAGAGTCAGTTTTCAAAACCATGTTTGAACACTAAAGCAAAATATTGTATCAAATAAACTAGAAAATAATGAAAAAATACAAGGAAATGTTTTTCCAGATAGAACATGGTCTACAGTGTCTTAAACACAACTTTCATAATGTTAATTTAATATTCCACATTGTGTCCTACTTCCTGCGATACTGGCTATAAGAGTACTTAATGCTAGATATCTTTGTAAAAATAGGTGAGCAAAGACACAATGGTTTATGCCATGCTAGTTTTACAATGTATACTCAATAACCTTCAGATGAACAACTGAAGCTACTTCTATTGATCCTCCAACAGAGAAGGTTTACCATAGGGATTTTACTCACTGTTAATCACACTGAAGTCATTGATAAGGTGTTCATGGTGGCAAGTTGGCAACTGCTTCTTGGATAACTGGGGTGGGCTAGGGTAGGGTAGCATAGTTTGAAACTTTGAATTTCTATTAACTTCAAATTCCATTTCTCAACCGATGCACTGATTATTTAATCAAACCACAACACTAGAACACATATATAAATGCTAATCTGAAACAACCATATAATCCACTTGACTGGCAAGTGAACATAGTGTGATCAAATGAAAGACATGAAAGAACAGAAACGCAAGGAAATTGATTGCCACGAGTATGAATCACAGAACTTGGGTGGTGTGTGATGTCTGAAATATGGAGACTAGCTACATGAAGCCTTGAAAGCTAGACAAGAAAAAAAAAAAAAAAAAATCAACATGAGTCCGATTTTGAGATGTATAATGGATTAAGATATACAGGTGCAATTGATATTACCTCAATAAGGGTGCCCATATCTGTATTGCTGCCATGGTAATAGTGGTAGAATTCCAGTGGTAAGCTGGCAAGGGTATCATAGGCTCCACCATGACCCTGTCCCTCCAAGCATTGATTTTCAGGTATCATGGCTGTGGCTACACTAGAGTATTTTCCATTCTCGGTCTCTATGTCCTTAGTCTGATCCCCTGTAATTCCACTGTTTACATCTTTTGAAGCAGGCATAATGCTATTGATACTTTTCCTAGATTCCTCTGCCATTGCAATAGCATCCTTGGCAGCACCAGTGTCAGCAGCAGCTGCAGCTTGGCGCTCCTCTTCCTCAACTGCAGCTTGAACTCGTTCAAGAAACTTGTCGTCCTCTTCTGGGAGAAAATGGCCTGAGAAAGTAATCAAGTATATTTCAATGTAAATATAACTTGGTGCAGAACATGATGGCACCTATACTCAAGAACTAGGATGTGAATATATTACTCCCTTGCAAAAGCAATCTGATATTCAGAACACAACTGACTTTATTGCAAGACCCAGTGTGGCTCACAAAAGTACCACATGAAAGGTGAAACTGTCAAATTGTTGAGTGACATCAACAAAAAATCATCCAGATCAACATATCCTTGAGTAGAAAATTTATCCCTTCTTAGCAAACTAGAAAGAACAAAATCGTATGAACTAGGTTGACTTCATCAATGTACTATTCTTGAAGTTAAGGGCGACATTCATCCAAAATATTAATTTGAAGCAACTGTATGGAATTTTGTCTTGAAGAACTTGCATATAATAAACAAGTTGATGTCAGACAGGTGGCAGCGGTGGAGTCTCGGGTTGGGCCATTGACATGAAGTCTCCAACGCATGAGTTAGTAAAAAAATTATGTTTTTATAGGCCATATGATTTAGTCCATGTAAACTAGAATGACAAAGTAAATTGGATAGGAACTTGCATCATCTTTTGGATGAAGCATTAGAGAATTCAGTGCTAACACCCATCAGCAATCCCCCATGGAACACACTAGGAGAGAAAAAAAGGATAAAAGATTCTTGCCTTGTTTCTTCAGTTTCTGGATTCTGATGGAGCGTAATTCTTGCAACTTCTCCACAGCTAAAACCAGTTCAAGCTGAAAGTTTGAAGTTCTCATAAGAGATAGACAAAGCTAGGAAAGTCATCTAAAATATCTATCAAGAAAAGACAAAAAATGACATTTAACATCAACAAAACTTTCTTGAGCATGCATACCACTGAACATTTCATAAAGGAGATTTTTCAGGGGATAAAATCAAGCATCAACTGCTGGAACAACTAAACTAGTATGTCATGAGGATATGATCCTCAGTTTTAACTTAATTTTTCACGAAGACAAATATAAATAAAAGAAGAAGAAAAATAAAAATAAAAGTACTCCAACATTATATTTAACATGCACTCTAACCACAAAGATAGTCATGGTAAAAAACAAAAATAGCTAATAACATAATCCATAGATCGACAGAACCATGCAGTTTGGTGGCTATGGAGCCCGGATAAAAGAATTACTTATGAAGACTATAGCATAAAATCTAACATGTAAGCACAAATACATGGATAAGCAAGCACAACATGGCTATTTACTACCAATTAGAGACAAACTAGCAATAGGAGTTTAAACATCTCCAAGTGATTGAACTTGGGAAGATCTATGGTAACATAGTCTTTCAGCATCAACAAATTTTGTGAAGGTAATTTCAGAAGTCCCATGAACATCTGAGTCATCCACAACAGTATTCACTAAATGAAGCAAAGAAAGCTAAGATTACCCGCCGAAATTATTTCCATTAAATACTGAAAGAGAGGCGAAGAATCAAAAGACTAAGGGAGAGAAACCAATGAAAAAAAGAACTACTTCATAATTGGTGGAAATTATTTTCTTCAGGGAGGATCCAGAAGAAATTTCAGAAATATAGCAGATACAGAGACACTTGACAGTAGTAGAAGAAAATAATGCAAGTTCACATAAATCAATATCAACAAAGAGAAACTAAATTCTGGAAGCAAAAAAAGAATGGCATACTAACATGCAAGTCCAACCCAACTGAGCTTGGTCCAAGAATTGGTAATCACAAACATGAATCATGTGCTAGAATATAGTTGGTAGGGAGGGGTATCATGTTAGTTAACTTTGATTGATTTGTGCATCTTTGGTGCATCTTATTACACTATATATGTAACAATTCAAAAACTATATAATAAAACTTTATCTTTATTTCTGCTCAAAAAAAAAAAAATCATGTGCTAGAATATATGAACACATCAAATACTGTGCAATCGAAAAATATATATATAAAGGAAAATTCTTTCCCAACTCATCACCTGCAGTGAATTGAATGAGAGCATAGGATTGGTTTAGCAAATCCTAGAAATTTGGACAATTGCACATGATGATGGTTTATAGAGATTCTTAGTTTTCATGAATATACCAATGCATTTCTCACAATCCTCACCTCAGATTCTAGTTTCCTTTTTTCTTCCTCTGCCTTAAGTTTTGCAATCTCCTTCATCTTTTCCATCTGTATGCACAAAAATTCAATTAATCTTAGCCTGAATAAGATGGAAACTGAACACAACTTAATAAATGCAAGATACTAATAGCACTTGGGTTTAAAAATCTTTTCCAGACCACAGAAAAGAAGCAATGCTTGCAAAGCATATAAAAAAAATACTGAAGTTTCCATCTCAAGCTAAAACATTATCAATTTTAAACAAGTACTTCATATATTGCAGTATTACAGGCAGAACCAATTTTAGGCTAAGGTTTTTTAGTGGCTTTTCTCTTTCTAGAAATTGTGAGCAATGCTGGTGATGAAGAATCTTCTTAAGATAAAACATTAAACCAACAACCAGAAATGAGGAACTACATATGATATTTTGTCCTCTCAAACAAAAATGATTTCATGTCATAGATAATGTAGATTAACCTAACAAGGAAACAAAAGACATAGTATTTGCCACAATGCATTTTAGTTCTGCAAGGTTCCAAACTACTAATGGTAGTGGAAAAAAAAACACATCATGAATTTACTATTTTGGTGCATCCAAGAAGAAATTGAGCATCCAAGTTTACAAAATGTATTGTATTAGCTGTTGCCAATAAAAGACAAATGTGCATGCATCAGTGTTAACGAAATCTAAGCAAGAGATAGTTGAGTGAAAAGGAAGATAGTAATCAAACAAAGGGGAAAGAGTTATGATTGAATGAATGTGAAAAAAAGGCCATGCTTAATGGCAAAAATGCTAAGGATGAAAATGATCAAATGATGCAATTAAGACAAGGGTTTCCCCAGCAGGGTTTAGGGAAGGGTTGACGCATACAACCTTACCATTGCAAAGAAGATGTTCTCATAATAGAACACAAGACTGCTAGGTCACAGTGCAACAAACTTACTGTTGCACCAATGCCTATCCTTTATAATGCAATTTTGTATAGAACCTAATGACACAAAAAAGATTCCTTAACAAGATAATTTGGATAAGGTTTGAAGTTTCCATTGTTGTTTTTGTGTTTTCTTTTTTTTTTCTTTTCTTTTTTAGTTTTTTCTTTGTCTTTTGGATAACTGAGTTGTCTTGTTATTGCTGCCATTTTTAAGTACAAAAGAATTAGTTGTGCGGATTGTGCCCTTTATGCTGAAAAATGTAACAAAAACCTTTAAGGCTGTAACCTTCTAAAAACTGTGCTATAGTGAATGTGAAAACCTATAAAGGAAGTCTTATTGTCCGCCCAAACATTGAACCATCTAGGTATTAAGGGTAGATCACCATAGATTCGTGTGTCAGCTAGACTCCATTATTCTGACTGGAATCAAATTGTTTTGGTTTTCCAAGAGCATTTAGTTAGTTACGAGTGTGGAGTCCTCAATGACTTCCGCATATACCAATCTCCTTGGCTTTTTGGATGCCCAATGACAAAGCTTTCAGTTCTGTTGTATTTTGACCTTATATGCTCTGAACCTTCTGCAAGGATCTGACCTGTAGTTGTCTTAAGCACATAGCCAGCCCCAGCGGGACCTAGATTTCCACGACTAGCACCATTGTAGAAGAATTCTACACTTTTGTTTCATTTAAATAGTTGCCCGTCGGATGACATTTATCTTGTATGGGATTGTGGGCTCAGGTTATAGTGTAGATTCAACTCAGCATGTGGCATGCTTCCACCGAAAGGGTATAATAAAGGGTATCCCGTAGAGCTTGGGGCAAGTTCTGTTGTATCGATGGTAGTATCCGAACAAGAGCTTGCCCCGAGGCCCCTTCAACAGTCGCATGGTTAATGTCAAACTGAGTTTGTTTAGTCTTACCTTCAAACCGACCATTTTTCTATAGACTACTAAGGATTCCAAATAACAATTCATGTAATGAACCATTCAAACCTTGCGCTTGGCAATATCCTTGGCAATCTCTCTGGCTCTCCACTCATCAGCTTCCTGGTCCGCTTGGTCAAACCTTTCACGCTCCTAATGAACATAGAAAGACAAACAAATATGAAAGAAAATGTGACAGCTTAATATTTGTTTTGGCTAATTTCTTCCACCACATGTAAGAGGAAGGGAGAGAAAAATAAAATATTGCTGGTTCAACAACCAAATATAAACAACCTTAGCAAGCATTTCTGCAATATGTATCCTCTTTCTCTTTCTCCAACGTTTGTTACGTTTGTATTTTTGTATCTTATCTGCCAGCCTGATAGCAGCAGACTTCTCTTCCCATGAACTTGTTTGGTCCATAAGAACATTAAAAGGCTCAAGCTGTTTTTTCAGAGTTGAAATCACAGAATTTGCAGCTTCCAAGGAAAACTGTTCTTGCATTTCCATGCTAATCTTCCTCTCTTTCATTGCTTCAGAAAGTCCCAAAATAGAATCATTACAAGGAGCATTCGCTACTTCCTCCACATGCTTGTTACTGCCTTTACTCTGAAGCACCATTTGTAGTTCATTTTGCCTGTTTTTTTTTTTTTTTTCAATTATTACCAAAAATGTAAAGACAAAAGAATCAAAATCCCAATAAAAGTTATGATAAAAATGATAATAATCCTAGGACTCAAAAAGATAAAATAGAAAAGTCCATCAGTAATAAACTCATACAGTGCTTTTGCAACATCAATAGTATGTTGAAGATTTCTCAGCTGAGTATGCACAGTTCCATTATCCCAAAAAGAACTGGTCACTAATGGGTCAGGCTGTAACATTGGCAACCAGGGAGGAGGTGTCCCAGATGAAAATGGCATCAAATTCATCTTAGTGATGCAGAAGAAACCACCTGCATTGATAAACAATTGCGGTCAGTAAAACTATCACCACCAAGGTTTTTACTTTATTTTAAATAAAATAAAAATGTTATTTTATTCATAAAATAATGTTATCTAATTATAATTTTAAATTTATTAAGTATATATGTAAAAAAATTACATTATGCCCTTAGAATAACAATTTTTTTCTGTAAGTCTTACATTATTATGTTAATTTTTTCATAATTAAAAGGTTGATTTTTATGTAAAAACAAAATATCAATAATTAACTCAGCAATTAATCATTAAAATAAAAGATTATATCGAACCCTTTTAGAAGAGAATATATAAAATTATTTACTTCAAAAATTAAATTACTTAAAAAAATAATAAACTTCTTTCATGCATTTCATCAAACAAAATCCAGGTGTCCCTCAAGCATCAACACCTTCACCTAGTATACATATGCAAAAACCCAACTTCACTACTGATTTCCCCTTGTCCACTAATAATATTAGTGCTCACTTTATTTATTTGATCCCCTTGTCCAGCTTCACTGCTCAGTGGATTTGTTTGGTTCGATCAATACTCAATAGAAGAACTTCACTGATTCAATAGACATTGACAAAGCTAAAGAAGAGAAAGACAAGAAAAAGTGGAGAGAAATAACCAACAAATAATTTAGTGGTCTTGAAACATAGCAAACACTAATCTATGAGTTTGAAATATGAAATCATATCTATTACATAAATTTTATGGTCCTAGAAACAAAATAATAAAAAGTAGTAAGATGGTAATTTGACTGAACAAAGTAAAATGGAACAAAATATATATTTGATCGACTTGCCCAAATACACAACTGTAAGGCTTAAACAATCCCCAGAGGAAAGAACAGCACATGTTGACTCTTTATAGCTTTTCCTCAAACAAATTGTCTGCAGAAAAAAAAAAAAAGGATTTTTTAGTTGCTAGACTGTAAAGAACAAAAACAGGGTGACCCTTTTAACAACTGATAGAGAAAGTTGAAGAGATGAAGGTAACTTCTAAAGAGCTGGAGCAGATTCACTCAACTGGGGTCAATTTATGGACAGCATTAAATGAGTAGAATACCTTTAAAAAATCAAAATACTACACGTTCAAAGAAAAATTAGGAATTTAAAAATACAAAAAAAATAACAAATGAAGGAGAAATACCCGAAAAAAAGAAGAAGGACGGAGGCTTTATTAATGATGATTGACGGAGCGGTGGTTTTCTCCTCTTCTATTTCTCAACTCTCCATCCTCTTTGCTTTTCAAATTGCTCATTTGACACACCAGATCGAAAGATAGACAGGAGAGATAAGGGTGGATAGCAAGGCATAAGCAGAGAAGAGATACAAACGGAGGTTGTGAGATCTGCAGAAACAAATACCGATAGATACTGGAGAGAGACCAAGAGAGATTGACGTGTTGGAAATAACATTGGAAATAATTTCCATATGAAAGTTAAAAAACGGAGATTCTGGAATAACTTTCATCAACGATTCATATAAATTTGAAAGTTCAAAATACCGGATTCACTCAAACTCTCATAACAATTTGCTAATATCAAAACAACACGTTAGGGTTTAACCGAAGAGTAAAAATCTCTATATAACGATTATTTCAAGTTTCAGCATTTGAGAGTTGGATATCTCAGATTTTCATTCAACCTAGGAAATACGCTTTAGAGTAACTTTAACACTGAAAGCAAAATTGGAACCTAAGAAACAAATTAGGGTTTCAATCAATAGATCTCCTTTTCCATTGTAGATGGAAAATGCGTAGAACTCACCTTGCGGATTACCGTTGAACGCAAGTTGACGAGTGAGATCTGGGCTCACCGACTTTTTTTCGGCTTCTGAACCCTAATTGAGCGCGAAATAGAAACAAGAAATAAAACCGCGTACTTTGCACGACGTTTCGTTCAAAAAGAGGGCTTCAACTTCAGGTTAAATGTGACCGTTGGGGGAGTTGGCGCTTGAGTGGTGGAAATTACATATTTGCCCTTTGTTACTGTTTCCATTAGTGCACCAATAAACCATCGATGTTCATTTTCCTTAGAACAAATTATCAATGTCTTGAAGATTGAGAATATATTGTGAATCGCAATCTTGGAGATTTTTATTATTAATATGTGATATTTTAATTAAAAAAATATTAATCTAACTGTAAAAAAATATAATTACTCGATGTGAATTTAAGTTAAGAGATCAACAAATCTTTATCATTATTCTTATACTAGAATGTGATGGTGGTACCAATTATTTTATCTATTTAATAAAATATATTAAGTAGGTAGTGTAGAACGTTATGTTATTTGATGTAGATATATAATTAGTTTAAAAGTAACTGATTCGAGAGAAAAACAATTAATTATTTTTTATATTGTAGTTTTTAGAAGTTGAAGGGTCTTTTGGAAAGAGACAGTGGTAAAAAAGTTTCACCGTTAATTGTCAAAAAATCCCTTTATAATAGTATAATTAATATTACTAACAAGTTTTTTTTTTTAATTCACAAAGAGTTGTGCATTGTTATTCATCGTTAATCACATATCAATGAGAGTGGATCTCGATAGCTCTTTGAAAGTTTGAATTCTGCTTTTAACCTATGTTTAAGTAAAAGTTGTAGCTACTAATCTGACATAAAAAAAAATATATTAATTTAAAAAAGTAAGTGAAAAGCACTTTTAATCCACCTACCTGCTTATATAAGATGAACGAAGAGCAAAATATATATATATATATATATATATATATATATATATTTGAGAAAGGTAAATGAACATAGACATTGGCCTAATGACAAAACTGATCTTAAATAAGTGTACAACATCAGAGTTCATTGGTTGCACTACTCAAAGTGGCAAAAATGCATAACAAAATGCTGATGTTACTTTACATAACTAATGTAAGTGGGGAGACAATAGGCTTTTATAAACAAATAAAATAAAATTGAACAAAGAAAAACCCTATGTGGTACACAACACATGCATTTCGACGCACTGACCCTAATATGTCCGGCCAACTTAGTATTAAAATTGGTGCGCGCGATTTAGTAATTTGGTTCATGGCGCGGACCCACATGGACCTAAAAGGTCGGATGAGTGCGTGCTATTTTTGGAAAATTCGATTCATTGGTGCATCGTTATTATATAGCTATAGCTTCGTAATCAAGGCCGATTGGTAGTTATAGATATCATCGGATATTACAAAGCTTTGAAGAAGGATTCTTCAAACCGGTTATAGTGAGTTGGACAGTTTTTTTTTTTTTTTTCTAGTTTAATTACGAGAAATGCTAAAATGTTTCACATCACAACACTACATCATAAAAAGAGGAAAAAGAAACCAACATTTGGTTGGTTTATCCGCTCCCCTTCAGTGAGGTCGCGAGTTCAAAACGTCCCTCGTGTATAGAGTTATCATTTGCTATTGAGACATTTGTACCTTTGTGATCTAACCTAAGTCGAATCTAAATGGATTAGTTTCGTCACAAAGTAGATGAAGACACCACCTGGGTATCGCTCAGCGATGAAACAAAAAGAAAAAGAAAAAAAAAAGTAATAGCATTCACTCACCATACATCACATCAACATGAATATGGTTTCACGTATATATAATTTTTTGATCGTAAAAACATTTTCGTTTTATTATTATAAATAATTTTTTCTGATGAGAACAAAGAAAGCAATTTATGTAGCCAACTCGTGTACAAAGACAACTTTGTTGAACTATATTAAGTTGAGTTAAAAACTATAACTATTTATTGACATGTAAAATTCATCATATTGATCTAACAAAAATCGTAAATATTTCCTATCTTTTGTATGCAAGAAAGGAAATTTGATCTCGTTGGACACCCTACTTTATGTTTATTAATCTGTACTCCAACTTACAAATATAGCACGCGATTTAGTTGCCTTATATAAAGTACAGTTTTTGATATATTTATTGCTAAATGCAATTTCTATCAAGGATAAGTAGTTTTTAGTGCTTTTTTTATTTCAATTACCTAAGCTAGAGCCTTAGGCACATCTAGCCCTCCAAAGGAGCATAGAAGCTAAGAAACCACTAATAGAAACATCAATTTATAAGAGTATGCTTACAACAAAGGGCTCATAGGCCTACGTCACATTACAAAAAAACATCTATTCTTTTATACGAGGATCTGATCTCTGATTACCGACATGATTGGAATACTCTTGACCATCATATCATGTGGTCATCATTTGTAGTAGTTTTTAGTGTTAAGGGCTTCAAAGTGTTGTTATATATTGAAGTGATCATTTAACAAGTATTTATATTGTAACAAAAAACAGACTTTCAATATATAGTTTATTTTTAGTAAGTAATTTAATTTGCATAAGCAAGCTGTACCATAAACACCCATAGTTTATATTTTTATTTCCTCTAAATATATTTTTATTTATTCATTTAACTAGTTTTCAAATATAACAGTAAAATTACGAAAATGACAAATCAAAAGTATTAATTGGTGAAAAAATCAGACACAAGTGGCGCAATGCACGCAAGAAGTAAAAGTAGTATTGAACAAGTCGTTTGAAGTAGTGCACCGTGCACCGACGAAGCAAAGTGATAACGCGTGTAATCCACATATTCAGCGGTTGAAGAAGACTACTTTTTGAAATGTTGTGTCGATGATGAGGAGGATTTCATTTCATTCCTCTACTTCTCTTTTGCTTTTCTAAAAGATTTGTTTCGACTTTCGACCCAATCAGACTCTTTCTCTTATTATTATGCATTGGTTTCTCTTTGGAGTCACGACTCAACTTTTTGTTTGGTACAACGTAGCGTCGAGTGGTCACAACTCCTTTTTCCATAACTTTTTCAAGATCACGTGTGCCCCCCTCCTCCCTTGCAATATGTAGCGAGCTAGCTAAGCTAGTTTGCTATTATCGTCCAACCATCCATTCATTCATCCATTGGCACTGTCATGGCTTTGTGGAAGAAGGTGAAAGAAGAAGGTAAAGAAGAAAAGTGGTGACGAGGAATCCAAGGTTTTGCCACTTGAACATGAGTGCTAATCCCACTTTTATTTTTGTTTATTTTATTTTAAGCTGTTTACCAATGTGATGGATTTAAAAGATGAAATGTTATTCTAGCTAAAAAAAAGAAACTATACGTTGTCCTAAGAAACAAATTGTGACCCAATTACCACATTAATTAATGTTTTGGTCGAGCCATCAACTTTGATAGTATTTATTATGTGGGCTTAGACATCAACTAATAATGATATGTTCCCTCCAATTTAATCACTTCTTAATTAATGGTGGTGCAAGTTTTACTTCAAAAGGCTTCAGTACTAATGAAAGTGATATTTCAATTATTTTTTTTTGAGACAGTGATATCCCAATTCCATCCACTTAATGTCTAATGTCAGACTAGTCCACCGGGACCTACACGCACCCACCATGCATCAGTCTAGGTAAGTCAAGGAATTAATCTCGCTAATCAAGAAATTAAACTCAAGACCTTTACTTTAGTCAAAGTCTTTCGCCCTCCTCCGAAATCATTGAGCCAATACCCTGATGAGCTCAACTTATATTTTATGCAAAGAACTTGCTTATAATAACCAATATAGGACCATTATTTTGGTCTACACATATATCTCACAAATAATCTTTATATTCAATAGATTGTTTATTACACGTATAAAGACGTTTAGATATACATATTTAATGAACATAAAGACATAGTTACACTTTTTATAATTAGAATTACATTTTTCTAAACACTAGTCGACTACACAAATATGTTTCCCCGATATTTTGTTGTATGATTCCTAACAGTATATTTTTAAACATTACTAGGTAAGTCATGATGATAGGAATCTTTGCTTAGTGAATATTAAGCTTGTTTGTTCAAAAAACAAAGTATCTTCATATCTTTCATAAGTGGGCTAACTTTTCCTTTCCGACATTTCCCTTTAAAATAAGTTCTCGTGCTCTCTTGCCTTTGCCAAACATAGTTTATTTCTAAGAGTAGAGGTGATATATATATATATATAACAGTTGTTTTTCATTAAAAGTTTATAAATATTTATATACAAGAGCACGAGCACGAAAGTATGGTCCCAAACCTTGGGGGACGCTTCAACAATACTAAAGAATTATTAAGTATATACTTTAACAAATCTATGTACAATTTATAGAAATAAAAAGCTCCCATATATATATATCCCTACTTGTCAAGTGTTGTCCATTAAAAACTTGATCATTAATTATATACTAATAAATTGATAAGAATGATCTTGCCTTCAAAGACAATAGTTTATATAATTTATAAATTTGTCTTATAAGTTCTGATGTCGGGGAGAGTGTTTCACCCTACCGAATGTTAAACCTTAAACAAGGGGCCGCCGTTGGCAATTCATTAATAAAATAAATTAGTTTTCAAGTAATAATTACATTTCAAAATATATCACTGCATAATATTTTTTTGCGGGCTTAGAATTATAATGCTCAAGTCCCACATGCACGGGTGCTTTGTTTTCAGTGAATCCTCCGTACCACCAAACATGCACATCACATCACATCACGGCCGTTGATCAAGGTGGGACCCACAATGATGGTTACAAGTTTCAACTATAAAAGCCACATGCGTTACAGGCTGTCATGCAACAAAAATATGGCTGTACCATGTCCCGTCTGACGCATCCGCACTGGCGTCCGACTCAGCACTCCGACTTCGCTTTTGGGAAACGAATCTTTAAGAATCAAATTTAATGCCTTAATACTCAAAAGATATATATATTTTTTTAAAGTTTTCTTTTTTTTATAAAAAAATTAAAAAATGCCATACTTTCTACGTGGCAGAAGCCCATTGTTCCTGCAGTGAAATGATACGTGGAATTCAGACAAGCCGTGAACGTGTGTGAAGCCCACAAGGGACCTCTGTCCGTCAAAAGCTAACAACGAAAAAAATACAATTTAAAAAGAAAAAAGAAAAAGAAAAAGAGAAAGAAAATAAAAAATTTTGAAAGTTAGAAAAAGGTTGTGGAAGTTTGAAAATTATTACAAAAGAAATATAAAAGAAAAGCGAGAAGTTCGGCTCACCCACTAGGGATCTTGTGGATTGGCTCAGCTAGATTTTATATATTTTTATATTACGGTGTGTACTTTGTTTAATTGATCTGACCTTCATACGAACTACCGTGTAAATCAATTTTAAAAATACAGGCAAAATTATTATAACATTAGGTCTACTCATTAGAAATTGGTGATAAAATCATCTCTTAATTTAAAGAATCACAGATTTCTAAAATACAAAACTAAAATTTAAATTTGATACCAAACAGCCCTAATCATTTATCTAATTTATAATATTCTAATATATTTAATAATTATAACAAATTTGACATAATAACCAATTCTTATCTTTAAATAATATTAATTTAGGCGATATATTTAGATTATAATTCAAAAATTAGAATATAACCTAAAAAAAATAATAAATAAAAAATAACATTTTATCATTTTATTAAAAATAATTTATTTCTTTTGTAAATTTAAAAAATTATCAACATTTTAAAAATATAAAAAATTAACATATTTATCATATTTTTAAATTTTAAAATAAAAAAAATTATATTTTAATTATAAATCAAACACAAGTTAATATATTCTAAAAAATTCTAATGTAAGGTAACATTCTAAATTTATGACCACATAATAACGATAATTTGTTATCAACATTTGTCAGGTTTCACCGTCGGCTTAACACATTTCGGCGCGTCAGGCCGTGACTGTTATATTAAAGTTTGTTTGTTGGCTTCCACAAAGTCATAAAAACAAACAGTAAAGCCTATTCTTTCCCCCAAATTAAAACAAGACGAAACAAAAACAAAGCGTCAAAAAACCGTCAAACGTTAAATACGTACCCGTCGAACACGCGTCACTCAGAAATTCGCGGTAAATTCCTTCCCTAAATACTCTCGCTTCGTCTCGTCAATCCTTTCAAAGAAGCTTTTCGTAGACAAACCGTAAAAGCGGGAACCGACGCGGCCACTCCTCGGTTTCGCTCCGACGACCGGAAAACTGTGTTTCAGGCGACCGGAAAAGCCATTAAAGCTAGCTTTCTTCGTCTTTTATGGCGCGCTTTATGTAAAGCTAGAGATCTGTTAGTTTTAGGAGTCTATAAATACGTGAGGATCGATCGAGCAATCGAAGAGGAAAACGCAAGAAACGAACTCTCGTGATTAACATTTAAGGAAGAATTTCGGTTTTCTTACGGAATCTCGGCTGCTGAAGACAAATTTGAATTCGTTTTCGAGGATTCGTTGTTTGATCTGAATTGGTTCTGAAGTTTTATATGATTTGGACTGAGAAGCTGTTTGTTGGAGCGTTTTAACGAGATCGGACTCTTAAGCTTGATATAGTGAGTTTTATTTGTGTTTCCAGTGATCTATAGTTCTTTAATTAGTTTCGTTTGATCTCGAAACGCTTAAAATTTAGCTAGCTAGGTTGATTTTATTTGCTTCAGATCGAGTTACAGTGGAAATTAACATGAAATGCATCGATCTTTTTCTTGGTTTCTGCCAGAGAAGATAATATCAGGCGTGGATTCTCAGTTACGTGCGAGTTCAAAGGTTTTCGGAAGCGATGGAGCAGAAACATCTTCTCATGTCAGCGTTGGGCGTTGGTATTGGTGTTGGTGTAGGTATTGGATTGGCTTCGGGACAAACTGTTAGTAAATGGACAGGTGCGATTGCTTCTTCAAGCGCCATTACCATGGAGCGCATGGAGCACGAGCTTCTGAAACAGATCGTCGACGGCCGGGAAAGCAACGTCACCTTCGACGAGTTTCCGTATTACCTCAGGTAAAGGAAGAGGAGCGCAGCTCTTATCCTACGCACTCCTGTTACAACTTTTTTCTACTTTATTGCTTTTGTTTTTAAGATATATATATATTACTTCAATGATCTGTCGTAATTGGAGCATCACGAGGCCTCAAGAATGAAATTTGTAGTTTTCCTTGTAATAATTGAGTAGGAGCGTGTTATCCGAATTTTGTTTTCTCGCTTGTTCACATGAATCAATGAATTGTGGGTAGGTTATTCTATGCTATAAAACGTAGGTGTAGCTATTTTGCGCTTTGTGCATCAATAAAATTGATGTGCATGTTCTTTTTTGTATTCTTTTCGGTTTTAGGGTGTTAATTAATGTGTTTTAATGGTCGTTCCACTACCACTTTCCCTATTTAGAAGATTCTAAAAATCACAAGTTTAAATTAGCCAGACAAACAAACATTTGCCCGAATTGAGAAATTAAGTAATATTACAAGAATTAGAACGATTTTGGGAGCATCGACGAGCTAAGCAACGATTTTTATGCTCGATTTACTATACTTAAACCTGGTAGATCAGAGGATTGGGATTGAACGAGAAATTATCTTGATAGTTAAATAACTTTACCATATCAGGCAGCTGGGCGACATTCTTCCAAATGCCATGTTAATGACTAGGAATATCACTTACGCAAGTCATAAGGGATTTTTGAGACAGAACAGTACTTTTGTGTTGGGTCGTTATGAAACGTGTCTACGACAACTTATTTACTTGAAAGAACAAGAAGAATAATATCAATTTTTATGGTATATGGGAGACTTTTTTGCCACCAATAAAGCACTTGGCAGGGTTAAATGCTTAGTTGTACCTTCCGGTGCAAAAGTAACACTCTCCTATTGCCTTTGTACATTCTCCATCTTTGAGATGTCTTCTGAAAAATGGGGAGGTCCTTTTGTCAAAGATGACCAATGTTAAATGGAGAATGCAATCTAAATTCACTAGTTCACTTATTGCCTTGTAATTTGATGTTTATTTATTATTCATGGTTTATTTTTAATTTTATTTTTCTAAGAGATGATTCTTTTTTCTGTCAAAATATTATATTGTTTGTTTTCTCTTTTGTTGTTGTTCCAATGGCCTTACTTAGTTGGCATTCATGGCAGTGAGCAAACAAGGGTGTTATTGACAAGCGCTGCCTACGTTCATCTCAAGCAATCTGACTTTTCCAAGTACACCCGGAATCTCTCTCCCGCAAGTCGGTCCATTTTACTTTCTGGACCTGCTGGTAGGTCATCTGTCTGATTTGTCTTGTAAAAATTTTAATGTCTATAGGACTTTTTGCAGCCAAGCTGATTGATTTCCATTTTAATGAAGAGCTTTACCAACAAATGCTTGCCAAGGCTTTAGCACATTACTTTGAAGCCAAACTACTTTTGTTAGACGTAACGGACTTCTCGCTCAAGGTGGGTTCCTACTCTGTTACAGTTTTCTCTATTTCTAGCATGCCATACTAATGCTTGGCATGGGTGTTTTCCGCAGATACAGAGCAAATATGGAAGTTCTAACAAAGAATCAGTAAGACCCTCCTACGAATCTTAAATTTAGATTTTTTTTTTTTATGTATTTAAAATTTAATATATTGGTCAAGAAGAGAGATCATTCAAGTTTAGTTCAGTTGCTTATTATCTGGCATCTGGGTGCAGATGTATGGAAATCAAACCTTATACTACAGTTCAATTTTTCCACTACCAGTGCTTGTTATGAACTCCATTTCATTTCCTCTCTTTTTTGAGCCCTCTATGCATAGATGAGTTGCTGAGCCATATTCCAATAGTTCTTACATCTTTATGCCCTTATCCTATTGTTATTCCATTTCCTTCCAGTCTTTTAAGAGGTCCATCTCAGAGACAACATTGGAGCGCATGTCAAGTTTACTTGGATCTTTCTCATTACTTCCATCATCAAGCGACGAAAGTAAAGGTATACAAAGAGACCTTTTTAATTTAATGTTCCAAAAAGGAATAGTTGGGCTTTTTTATTTTATGTTAAATAATTTTGCAGTGTCTAATTAAATAGTTTTGGTTTGTTTAAATATTTTTATTGCTCTTTAATTATTAGTGATTAGTTGGGACGGGAATGTGAAGGTGTGGTACAGTAAATTAGTCTATCAAACTACATGCACTGTGATTTTGATCACTCTATACCTTCCGTAAATTAAATTACGCTGTCAAACTACTTTTGAAGCTGTGATTTTACAGAATTCTTGCCCTAACTTTTTAGAAACTTTTTTATTTTTTTATTTATTGGCCAATTGTTTGTTACGTACATCCTCACTTCCATTCTCCAGTATTCTTTGGTATAGACCTGATGCAGTATTCTTTTCACAGGCACATTACGTAGGCAAAGCAGCAGTGCTGACGTAAGATCAAGGTATACCATTTTTCAATCTACTCTTTTATTAGGATACACTGTTTCTGTTGGTCAATAAACTCACTTTCAATTCTTGCTTTCTCTTTATTTTCAGGGGGCAGGAAGGCGGCAATAGTCCGTCAAAGCTTCGTAGGAATGCATCTGCCACAGCAGATATTAGCAGCCTTGCCTCCCAAAGCAGTCCAAGTAATTCTGGTAGTTCCAATTTCCTTTTTGTTTGCTATACTTATCTGTTACATTTCTCAGGAAGCTTTGGCAGTTAATATGCTGGAAACTCACTTTTCTTGCTAGCATATGATTAGATATAGCAATATTCATGTGGAATAAATTAAAACCTTCGGTTAGAATAGACGGATATCTCATGGCGACAAACATTTTTGAGACATGCAAGATGTATTTATGTTCCTTCTGGTCTTAACAGGTGGAGAAATATGTTTATACCACTATTTGTGCCTCCAATACGTGTGACTTTCTTTGTAATTGATTAGTACTTTTCCGCTAAAGAAATTTTGCTTATAGCTTGTCCCCTGCTGTTGATCTCATCAGCTATGCAATCGTATTCAGTTATGATTTATAGTACCATTGTAGATTGTGCATTAGTTTCAGAATCCCAATGGCTGAAGCATGTCAATCTCTGTATACGTGCGTGTTTCTTTAAAATCACTATTTTTTGTTTTTAGTTCCAATGAAGCTCCATTTTCCCACTTCAAATGCTGCCACTCTCAACTCAAGTGCATAATGTCTAATTGATCACCGTACAGTACTTATTCATTAGCTTTTACATACCAAACATCTTATTTTCTAATTCTAACTGCGTTAATGCTTCTCTGTTCATTTAGCATCTCTCAAGCGCGCCAGCAGCTGGTCTTTTGATGAAAAACTTCTTATACAGTCGCTTTACAAGGTAATGTTACTTCTTCTAAGATGCAAATTGCTGAATGTTTAACTTCCTTTGACGCTTCAATTGGTTTCATTATCAACATATCCCTGCTCTCCCAGTGAAAAAAAAAATCTCTCGAGTTTTTCTGTTAGAGACATTATGTGGCATCCTTGTATTGAATGTGCTTCGTCTCCATGCAGGTTCTACTTTCAGTAACCAAAACCAGTCCCATTGTCCTTTACATTAGGGATGTTGAGATATTCCTCTTTCGATCACAAAGGATATATAACTTGTTCCAGAAAATGCTGAAGAAATTATCAGGACCAGTGTTGATCCTTGGTTCACGGATATTGGATCCAGAAAACGAAGGTGGAGAAATGGATGAGATGCTGACCCAAATATTCCCTTACAAAATTGAGATCAGACCACCTGAAGATGAAAGCCACCTTGTCAGCTGGAAATCCCAGCTGGAAGAAGACATGAAAATGATCCAATATCAGGATAACAGAAACCACATAACTGAGGTTCTTTCAGCAAATGACCTTGACTGTGAAGATCTGGGATCTATTTGTGTTGCAGACACAATCGTCCTCAGCAATTACATAGAAGAGATTGTAGTGTCAGCTATTTCTTATCATCTGATGAATAACAAGGATCCTGAGTATAGGAATGGAAAGCTTGTTATTTCATTCAAGAGGTAGATTCAAATTAATCCTCAAAGTGTGATTTTCTACTTGCCTTATACAGTTCAATTTTTTTAATATGTACTTATGGACTACTTTTCTCTGCTTTGGAACAGTTTGTCCCATGGTTTGAATATATTCCTGGAGGGAAATTCTGGTGGCAAAGATAAGTTGAAAATGGAAGAAAATGCTGACCCTGCAAAGGTTTCTTCTACTCCTGATTTTTCTTCTACATTATTCTGAGATTACTGATATAATGTGTTCCCGCTTCTTCTCTTTTGTTCTTGTAGGAATCTGAAGGGGGTGGTAAACCTGAAACAAAAACTGAAACTGCAAGTCCTGAAAAGCCAGGAGAAACAGAAAAATCTGTTCCACGAGTAAAGAAGGATGGTGAGACTCCATCCCCTTCATCAAAAGCTCCTGTAAGTCCAATGTCCTTAATAAATGTATATATTTCACTCATGCTCAATTGCAGGATTTGTTTACCTGATTATTGAGACTATAAAAGTTCTCAATTCTTTGTTCTTCCCAGTTCAATCCATCTCTTTATTAGTCTGGAATTAATGATGGATTCTTTTTTTTTTTTTTTGGGGGGTTTTTTTAATTCAAATAGGAAGTTCCTCCTGACAATGAATTTGAGAAACGGATTAGACCAGAAGTTATTCCTGCAAATGAAATTGGAGTGACATTTGCAGACATTGGAGCACTAGATGAGATCAAAGAATCCCTTCAGGAGCTGGTCATGCTCCCTCTACGAAGGCCAGACCTCTTTAAAGGGGGCTTACTGAAACCTTGTAGAGGAATATTATTGTTTGGCCCTCCTGGAACAGGAAAGACCATGTTGGCCAAGGCCATTGCGAATGAGGCAGGGGCAAGCTTCATCAATGTCTCCATGTCTACTATCACCTCAAAATGGTTTGGAGAAGATGAGAAGAATGTTAGAGCTTTGTTCACTCTTGCAGCCAAGGTCTCCCCAACCATTATATTTGTTGATGAAGTCGATAGTATGCTTGGTCAGCGTACCAGAGTCGGTGAGCACGAGGCCATGCGTAAAATCAAGAATGAGTTCATGGCACATTGGGATGGTCTTTTGACAAAACCTGGAGAGCGGATCCTTGTTCTTGCTGCTACAAATAGGCCTTTTGATCTTGACGAAGCAATCATTCGTCGGTTTGAACGCAGGTATGTTTTGCATATACGTTCAAGAACCTTCCTTACTAGTAATGTTCATATTGTGTCAATTGGTGTTTCAATTGTCCCAGTTATCATGGTTGGCCAAGTATTGTTACTGTGTTATTATCCCAAATAGAACCGTCTTCTTTTAGTTTCATAACCAATTAAAACAACAATTAACAAAATTTGAGATATCAATGATTGTACACCATTGATCTTTATTGAATCATACAAAACAGACGATTAAAATGGCGTAATTCATTGCTCTCTAAATCTAAACCCTGCCCTTTGAAACAGAATTATGGTTGGTCTACCATCGGTGGAAAGCAGGGAGCTGATCTTGAAGAAATTGTTGTCTAAAGAGAAGGTTGAAGGAGGAATAGCCTTCAAGGAACTTGCTACCATGACAGAAGGATACACTGGAAGTGACCTAAAGGTTTGTGCTTTCTTTCCTGGCATTTCTGGCTTGATTCGAAATATTTGCAACTAACTTTGAATATTAATTGTTTCATGACAGATCTTATGCACAACGGCAGCTTATCGCCCAGTAAGGGAGCTAATACAACAGGAGAGACTCAAGGACTTGGTGAGACCTTTCGCCCTTCTTCCCTCTTCATATGCTCAATCCTTTCCTCAAAAAAATCTTACAAATTTCTTTTTTACATGTTTCGAGTTTTGTATTAATTAATTGAATTCCACACTTTTTACACCCTACAACTTTTCCTGGCAGGAGAAGAAAAATAAAGCGAAGGAGGCGGGGGATGATGATGCAAAGGAGAGTTCAGATACAAATGAAAGTCAAGAAGAGAGAGTTGTCACCCTGAGGCCATTAAACATGGAAGACATGAGACAGGCAAAGAATCAGGTACATTTCACTGTCATCATTCTCGCTTTAGATGGAAATGGAAGCTCCCCAAAAAGTAAAATGGGAATAAAATGGTGGTTCTTTATTAGTAATAACACTAATTTCCGATAAACATTTTTCAACTTGTGTTGGCATTCAACAGAATTGGCTTACTCACAATTAATATTCAAAAAGCAGAGAGATAACACATGATAAACAGCAACACTGATCATTAGGGCTGCTTAAAATCCAATTGAATCGAATTTATTTTAAAGTTTAAGAACCAAAATTACTGAACAAAAATTTTTAAATACATAGATGGCATACTTGAGAATAGTAAATAATAGTAATTGAGGAATCATCTCCTTTCTCTTCGTATGATTAATGACAAGAGGTCTATGGCTTTCAAAAAAAAAAAAGAATAGTAAATAATAGACAATTGTTTGAATTATACTAAATTAATTATATGTTAAAGTAAATATAACTCAAAAAGCAAGCCAACTAATTTTATATAATTTTAGATTATAATTACAAATCGGTAAAACTTGAATTTAATAATTTTCAAACTTTAGTATGCATGATAATAAACATGTATTGGTCACATCAAATTTAGATATTGAATCAATTTAAATTGGACCCAATCCTAAACTAAATTTGCATTGGATTTTTGTTTGAAATAAGTTGGATTAAATTCATTACTTTTATTTTGTATTGGTTTCAATTAGATGCATCTCTACCCTCTGACGATTTTTTACTAATACAATTTCTACTTCTGACCAAAAAATAAAAATAAAAATAACAATAGAAGCACACCAACAGTTTCCCTATTTGACTATTTGGCTGTCTTACCGCATTGCAAATTTGGAAGAGTGGTGCAAAGTGAAATAATTCAAAACACTAGTACTTCTCCCATTTCTCTCTATCCGTTATTTGTGTTTGGGTCTAAACATGTGGGGGTTTGAATAACAGGTTGCTCCAAGTTTTGCATCAGAGGGATCAGTGATGGGTGAACTGAGGCAGTGGAACGAGTTGTACGGAGAAGGAGGTACAAGGAAGAAGCAGCAATTGTCTTACTTTCTTTAAAGAGGGAAATCGTAGAGGAGAAAGGATGATGCATTTTCCCCTTGGAAACCCCCCTCCACAACCAAGAACCAAAAACCAAAACCAGCTTCATCGACCCTTTCACCTTCAACCCTTGAAGTTGAGATTTCACTCTTACCAACTATCGTCAAGGTCAAAATTTGGTAATCCAGAAGGGAATCATGCCGACCGAGCAACAACCGTCGCCTCATAATTATGAACTTATATAGACTTAGGTTTATCTATCATCCTCCCCAGCGTGTATTCCGCCCCTTCCTCCTGACGTACTTTACCCCCAAAAATATTTGAAGAGAGAAAAACATGCAAATGGGAAGCACAGAGGGGATGGAGGGGTAAGATGGTGCCTTACCCGGTGTTTCTCTAGGATAGCTTTACTAGATTTAATGAAAGGATTTTATGTATAATGTTCATACCAGCTAAGTTATATTTAATGAAACAATGGTATTTCTAATAATAGTTGTACCTTTTATATCTATTTTGTGTCACTTCGATATTCTTTTTCATGAACTTGCAAATCTTTATTTAGTTCCTTCTGAAAGGCAATCTTCAAAGAATCATTGTAATAGTACTTTTTTTAAAATTTTTTCTTTTTGTTTTAACTTTTTTTTTAATTGAAAGATTGTAATGGTACTTTGAACACTATATGTAACGTAGTATGTCCACATGACTTCAAAACAAAAAAGGACAAAAAACATAAAACACAAAAATGGCGAGTGATGCAATTAATGGGAGTTTACACATAACACAAGTTAAAGGACCTTTCCAACCAACATTGACAACCCCTCTTTTTTTTGGGTCGATCTATAATATTTGTTAAAACTAAATCACTACACAGATACAAATCATTCAAGATCAAGGAATCAAAAACAAAGATGATCAACAACTATAAATACAAGAAGCCCAATAAACCCACGCCAGGGCACAACAACCCATAGGAGGGGAGGTGAACAGGCTCATGAGAAGGAAGGTAGACACCTAAGGAAGTGAGCTACCATTCAATGGGGCAGAGGTGGCTTAAGTGATTTAAGTTGGGAAAATGTTGCCAAGATGCAATAAAGCTAAATCACCTTTGTTCAGTGGTCTTTGTTACCTTCATAAGAGCTAAGTTACGTTTCTGCATTTTCATGTACAAATTCTACGAAAATCTGGGGCATACGATTCTATCATTATCTTCTTATTTATCCTTGTTTATAAACAATTTATTTGCTAAAAAGTAAACAATCTCTATCTCAATTCCAAATCGGTGTTTATGAACAAATTCTAAGAAATCTGGGGCAGACGATTCTACCATCCTCTTCTTATTCGTTCTTGTTTATAAACAATTCATTTGCTAAAAGGTAAACAATCTCTATCTCAATTCCAAAGCATTTTCCTTAAAGTAATGTGATCTTCAAACCGCGTTTCCAACATATATAAATACGCAGAGTAGAAAGCCAGCGAAGATATTTAACAGTCTACTTGAGAATAACTCAAGTAGTCAAGTGATTCGTTGATTCTCTTATAATTTCTTAAAACATGAACTTACATGAACTTACTCTTATAAATACAAATAATTTATTTAATCATTTTATTTTACATTGTATAATACACATTACTACAAATTCTTTTTTATCAAACATGCAAACGTCTTCACAGCAATCTCCAGGAATGATCAGTGTGAAAAAAATTACCAGATTACAAGCACGGAAAAGGTTGTCTATCATGCGGAGTTTGGCAAAACCTCAATTGTTCAAACGCTTTAGAGAGATCATTCACTTCACTTCATGAGGAAAATGCACAAGTAATAGAAAATATCACCGGACGATGCTGTTAGCATCAGGCGATTATGTGTAGCAACGAACAAATCATCAACTACGAAACTTGGGACTCAAAACAAGAACGGAAAAAATATTGTCAAAACATTTTCAATTGAAGACTGGAAATGAGAAGGAGAATTAAAAACGCCTCAAAATCAATGAAAAAAACGAATAGAACCAAATTATTATGTAGCCGAGGTTTCCGGACGCTCCGAAACTAAACTTAAATTACATGAATCTAAGCATTCGGAGCCTCCTACGTCACGGCCGACCAAAGATCATAGTATACGAAGGATCAATAAAGTGTTAGAGAGGTTTCAACGTGAAGAATTCCAACCTCTCTGCTGGGACCTTCGCTTACTTTCATTTCTAAGATCTGTATGTATGAAAAAGCAAAAGCGATTCGGACTTGAAACAAAGAAAAAAAGACCGATCCGCTCATCGATTTTCAAATCATCTAATTTCCGAAGGCAAACTTGGCAGAAAGCGCACCGGTTTCAAGCGCTCCCTCCTTAGGTCCTTCGATTTTCACACACAGACAATCTCAGAAACACAAATGGAGATAATAAAGACGATGCTCAGTGAATACGAACCAAAAGAGAAGCTCATCTCACGGGAAAGTAAATCAATCCTCGAGATCGGCAATGCTTCTTCCATTGTTTCTCGTCATCGCATCGATTTGGAGTTAAATACTACAAGCGTGCATCTTAATAGAGCAAGAAGAGAAAGCGAAATATTCAGAGAAAATATGACAAGCTGAGACGGTTAAACAAACATTGGTAATTTATAGAGCGATACGAAGAAGAATTGAGAAACCCTAAAATGATGCTTATGGACGACAAGTTTCGTATACAACACACAAAATTCACTCCCAATTACCGCCAACGAGCCTCGACGATTTCCCGCCATGGACTTCTCTTATTATTTTCATTTTCGTACAAATAAATTGTAGTGGTTTTTTTTTTCTTTCTGAGGGAGGTGGGGTTAGGACAAGGGTATATATATATATATATATAATATGCTGAGATACTCAAATCGCGACAATATATGCTAGTAACTATCTTTTTTAACGAAGTGATTTCCCATATTTTATGCAAACATCATATGAACATCAGTCAAAAATTGTGTTTGAAAATAGATGTTGAAAATTGGGCAACCTTTTAGGTTTTTTTTTTTTTTTTTTTTTTTTTTGTTACTCGAATTTAATTTGGCAAAATCCATACCGACTTCCAATACAGAGCGCAATCCAACTAAAGCTCATTTTCCCTAATGCTTGCTTAGGTATTGTATTCCTTCATTTCAAAAGCTCTTTCTATGAAAGAACGAGCGAAAACATCATTTTGTTTTTTTCACCCCTCAAGAGGGGAAAAGTAACCGAGCCATCGCTGCTATCGAAGTTGAACAAACGACGTTGTCACAACCTCGTCATACGAAAAACATGGTTAAGCACATTTTATTCAGAGCGTAGGCCACGACGAATAAAAACACTAGCTACATACATACAACAAATGCTGTTTAGTTAAAACGGTAAAAAACCAAAACCATGAAACGTTGAACTCTAGCTTGAGCAATGCAAACGCCATGCACTATTTCAAAAAGGAAATAATGCCTGCAAGCCATCTATCCATCTTATATAATGACTTCAAAATGCGAGTATCTGACCAGTGGTTCCCTAATTCTCAAGACACTGCAATCAATATCAAGGAGTCAAAATGCATCTCAAGAACATAATGAAAAAAACTTAATAAAACTAGGGCAAGGTGTCACTACGTAGCCAACAGCCCAACAAAACCTTAGATGTGCCGTCCTTAAGACCTAGTCCATAATTGTCTTGCCAATAATAAGAGGAAAGGTATACTACATGATGAAGAAGCCTAATTTTGATCCTAACATAATATGGCATTTACTACAGAGTACTGACTGGTCACACTGTACTGTGACAGTAGAGTACTACGTCCACAACTTTACTACATCAAATCAGAATTCCTTGCTGACAAAGATTCTGGTAATTCCACAAATAAACCTATACCATAGAATCTTGCAGATTCCTGAGGTCCTTTCTCTTTTCATTTGTCCTTGCATGACATCCAAAAGAAAAATTACAAAACCATAACATGGGATGAATGGTGATGACACAGACCTATCAGTAATTATCAGTACCTAGCTGCCCACTACTATAAATATGTCTAAACCATAAAATGTCGAGTACATGACCCAATGTATCCATCCAAATGCCTTATAGCAACCATACACAAAATAAAAACTATTTTCTATTATATAAACCAAGTAGGTCTTACTGTCACTCTTCAGAATAGCCAAATGATAGGACTAAACACCAAACAATGCATTTTCAACCCTTAATTTTTCAATGACCTCTAAAAGAAACCATACACTCTGAAAAGAAAATTCACATTACTTAAAGATCATCATACTATGTTCAAACAATAAGCCTAGAAGAAAAGACACAGGTAGACATCAATTTCAACAAATCGACCACCATTGCCAAATCATCAGCAATCTAATGCTGCTTTTGGCTGTGAATATTAACATCAGCAATCCAATGCTGCTGTTGGCTGTGAATATTAACATGACATAAGACGAGGATAATTTATTTATTTTTGGACAGAAAGGGACTGTTGCTTTTAACGAAAGAGAATATAAGAAGTCTACACCACATGAAGATGATGATACTAGTGATGATGAAGATGATAAACACAAAGCATATAATCAACTCACTATAAAACATTTAATGCGCCAAAGTTATAAAAACAAAAAATTCAAAAAGAAAAATAAAAACAAATTATTAAACAGAATGAAAGTGATACCAAAAAATAGGTTTGAAGAGTGTAAAAATGAATTAAATGACAAAGGGTGTATAAAAATTTACAACAAGAAAATCAATAAATTCCTCAAATAACATCAAGAATGAAAAATTAAATGACAGAAAAGCATCAGGATATGTTGAAGAATCAAACAATTTCTTTAAAATACCTGTAAGATCTTTTATCAAATAGTAAAAAAGGTAAGCACATTTTAAAAAATATACGTAAATTAGAGATGCAAGTTCAAATAATATGAAAAATATTAATAAAGAAAATATACCAATTTGCAATTAACTGTTATATTTAAAAAAAGGACACTATAAAGCTTAGTTTTGAAACAAGATAAGTCAAATCATGATAAATAAAGGCAAGACCTATTTTAGCTTTAAAAAAAAGTTTACTAGAGAATTTGATGCAGGAAAAGAATGTTTGCAGACGACCTTTAATTAGTTTGCTGTTGTATAATTTCTTTGGTTAAGTGTATGCAGTACAGCTTTAGCAGGATCAATGGAGAGTTCTTCTTTGGTGATGCTCATTTGACATATGCATGGTTTTTGGTGTTTTTCTGATTTGAATTGTCATAAGGAATTCTAGAGTAGTCAATTCCAATGATGATAAATTATGAACATTAGTTTGTTCTGTATCTTGTTTTCACCTAACTGCAAATGAAAACGAATAAACAAAATAATGATTCTGAGAAATCAATTTCGATATTGAGTGAAACTGATTTCTCGGTTTGAGCGAATTTTCAAAATCAATTTCAAGAATTTTACGATTGTTCTATCAAGCTTGGAACTCTCTTATTTTATATAAATTTTTGCATAATGAATTTTACCTGCAACAAAAAAACGACAACATGTTCTTGTAGTATCTATTTATAAAAGCAACAAAAAGAGGTACTATGATTTCCCACAGATAAATGCATGTTTGGCTTACTAGTATTTTGCAAGATAGTCTCCTATGAATAAGATTTGAAAGAAAAAGCTATCGTTGATAATGACAGTGATATATCCTACAGACCAAGGAATGCAATAAGTTTACAGCCCACAATCTCACAGAATCGTAGGAAATAAAAATTTCAACTTTTCATGGTAATGCGCAAACAACAGTAAGAACTAAGAACTTACACATGATAAAATAATACCAGGTGGCTTTACAAATACAGAAAAGCCAGCCCCTTTGAGAGATATAAAATCTAAATATACAAGGCACTGATTCATAAACAATATGTATATATCATCATAGAATTTCTGAAGGTGAAGACATCCTAGCAAACTCTCCCAAATATATAGATAATATGATAATTAACAGGATTAAAAACTTGACCTGATCCTACTTAATAGGATATATTCAACCATGAACCAACAACAGAACCCAAACACATTGGAGGGAGGAAAAGAAAAGGAAGATTTAAATAAGGGTTCTAGCCAATGATGGATAAAGAGTTGCAAAAACACTTTTGCAAAACACAGCTACCCAATTGTCTGTCAAAAGCATAAAATACCTTAGGCCTTTCTAAACTTTCTTCTTATCTTTCAATGGCCCTCTAGGAATCTTACTAAGAACCTTAGCATCAAACACCGCATACTGCTTTTTGATCTCATGCATTGCCTTCTCAGCAAAAGAGTCAACCTGATCTTCATACTTCTCATAGAACACAGGCACAGTGTGTAGCAAAACAAATGCTGTTCCAGAATAGAACAAATCAAAAAGTGTTGCAGACAATAGAAATTTAAGAAAAGAGAAAATAGAGAGAAACATTTCATTACCTATGTAAAATAGAGTCAAGAAATTGCACCAACTTCCCACAATAGACACAACCCATAAGCCAGCAATGACCTAATTAATCAAATACCAGCAAAGCATTAATAAAATGGAAACATATTGGCGAATTCCTGACTAATAAAATGAAAACAAACATCATACAACAGGTCATGTCCGAGATTTAAGTACTTCAAATAAGATATAATTGCTGATATTGTTGAAAAAAAATGAAATTCCTAAATCACCTAGCTGATACCAATACTGCTCAAGGAAATTAACAGAGAATTATATTTCAGAACTATGACGTAGATATGTATCTAAACCATATGATCAACTTACAGCTAGGAACTTCTTCAGATCCCGCCCAGATGCAACGTCACGCAAAATAGAGAGAGCCCTGTTGATTTCAAACCTAAGAGCGGAAGCAATCTGAAGTATGGGCTCCTCAGGAAGATGAACGTCGGGAATGCGCGGTGGAGACCTAAAAACAGATCACAGACGATGATTAGAAAATGGTATCATTCGAAATTATTAAACCAAACACGAATAAAAAAGGACCCCAAATGACATACTTGTTGATGAACATACTGGCGTTCGACCACAAGAATAAAATCGCCAAAGTGAGTATGAAGATGTGGCACACAAGAGTGAGCAGGTGATACTGCAGCAACTCAAACAGAACCCACATCGCAGTGGCTCCACCGAGCACACTCGCCGAGATTTTCTTGTTCCTCCACAGGAAAACATCAGCAGCTGCAAAACAGTTCGAAAACAACATTAAATCATCCAAGACGAAATCTCTAGGGTTTAAGACGAAATGAACCCTTCTCAAAAACATTTGTTCGCGCCTAAGAAATCAACCGATCAAAGTCAAACACACGATCTACCACAAAGAAACAAGATCCACAATCAAACAAACATGCAGAACTCACATGACCTAACATCAATTAAAAAAAGTAGGGTTTCAAACATCCTGAAACCCTACTTCTCAATTAAAATTCGAAATCAACAACAGATCTCAACAAACATCAAAATCTTACGTTTTCCTCCTCCCAAAACCTTATGCACAGGCTTCTGCCGTCCAAACAACCGGTAAATCGCCGATTTCACCGTCGACGGCGACGACGGCGTCTCCTTGTCGGAATCGGAGGACGACGAATCATCACCGTGAAGCTTCTCCACTATCTTCTCAATCAGCGATTCAGATTTCACTCCTGAATCCTCAGCGTGATGCTCCGCCATCGCTGCTGCTCGTAAGAAAAAAACCCTAACGATCGCTCAAGAAAACCCTGAAAATGACGCCGACGATGCCTCCCTCTCTCTCTCTCTCTTTGTCGGTATCTCAGGCTTTTAGAGTGAACTAAATCGAACAGCGTATTAAAGCCTCTATGGCTCCATAAATAACAAGAAGGGTTTTAATGATGAAATCTCAGCCGTCGGATGTTGAAATGATCCATGGATCTTTGGTTCGGGGATACGAGCCTATTGGTTCGGAGAAGAACGAAAATCAAAGCCGCGCAGAGGGACTGTCTGTAAAGAGATAAAATTGGCTATTGATGCGTCCGAGGCTAAACGGACGTTTTGCGTTAACGTTACTCATTTTTGGTTATTTGAATGAATGGACGCAGTAAATGTGTAACGGTGTCTCGGTAACGGATGCTTTATGTACGTGGACGTGCGGACATCACACCCCCGAAAGTCACCGACCATACAAGCGGAGCAGTTGCAACGGGAACCACTCGGCTCGTATTATTTGAAATTATTTCAAATCTATGCTATTATTAACACATAAGAAATTAATAAAAATAGTTTGATTTTGATATTAAATTTTTACAATAAAACCTAATTTATGATATTAAATTTTTACAATAAAAGTAAAATTAATTGAAATAAGTAATGGGCCACGCGGCACCATGCCATACATGTGGCTCACCCATCCATGAATCGGAACCACTTAATTGATAGGTAGGTGGGCAGAAATGACGGACCAGATAGGCCCACTTGAATATATTTCAGATTCAGTTTCCATTAAAAAATTCGAAACAAAAAAATATATAATTTTTTTGAATGGCAGATAAAGATATCAATACAATAAAAACGCTGTTGATATCTTTATTCGATTGTCCGTTTCGTTTCGCGGATCTCAATTCAACGAGAGAACTTTTTCTATTTTGAATAGGTTCGCGTTCCATTTCAAGGAAATCTTGGACGCGATGCTCCTCAAGCGAGGGATGTTCGATACACAAACAATCGAACGGTGAAAGAGAGACGCGTGGGCAAGTACAGAGGAAACGTGACAGTGCACTTGTCCCACCACGACGAGAGTGTCCCGTGACGCACGTGCGATGCATCAACTTATGTGGGTCCCATCATTCTTAATAGAGCCTCAAGCAGGGTTAGCGAGAGGGACCCACAAAGATGGCACGTTCAAGCGTAAGAAGCCATAAGCCACGTAAAAGCATCAACAAATACGGCCTTCCCATTACTAAGGGGTGGGAGGTTAGTCCGGCGAATAAACTGAATATAAATGAAATTGAAATTCAAATCTGAACCTTAGGATATCCTTATTTATCGGTATTAGTTGAAAATATCAGTCTAAATATTTTTGTCCAACTCAAATTTAAGAAGATTTGTCTTGTTAAAAAAAAAATAGGACACTTATAAAATGCCAAATAATTAGTAATCATAAAAATAAAAATAAAAAAAATGCCTCCCAATTGTTTCTTGAGAAAATCATGAAGTAAGCCTTAAAAAAATATTTTATGTATATTGAGTAATAATGTCATTTTTTAATACTGACACCTAACTCTCTTAGATCTTTAGGATATGCACGTGTCATGCACAGGATCTTCAACATTCAACAGAGGTTGGGCACCAACGTCAAAAAATAACGTTGACAACCAAAATATTTTTAATATTACTCTTAGTCCTAAGGGCCCATTGACTTTTATTTATTTATTTCTTGTTGTGACTTTAGAGCCTCTTGTTTTTCAAATGAAGTTATTACGCAATTATATATTTATTTGCATATGTTAATACAAAATCTGACCAACATTAAGTAGATGAACAAGTGTAGGAGATGATCAAATCCCGAATTATGAATTTTCCGACTCCGGCGATGGTTTATCAACAATATCTGAGAAGAAGAGAGAAAACAATATGACTATCGTAAGAAACATCGGTGTGGTGCCGACCGAAACCCTTCGATGTCTAAGTTAAAACTTGTTCAAGACTATAACAATAACTCTTGTAGAAAATTGTTTGTACCTTATGGTGAGGGTGATAGGCCTTATTTATAAAGGAGGTCCTCTAGCCAGAGTGACTAGCTGCCCAGTAGGCATGGTGTCACGTGTCGTTTCGTCATTGGTTGAAATGAGTCAGATGAACTCATCTATTCCGAGTTGGTCTTAGAGAAGGAATCTCATCCTTTCTTGGATGATCCTTATCTTACGGATTCATCTCGGAATAGGAATCTTATTTCATCTTGGATGATTCCTATTTTTTTAATTTGTCTCGAAAAATGAGTCATATCCCGTCTTTATGTCAAAGTTCGTGTTTGAGAATGTAACTACCTCGAATTCTCCGGGATACGACATGTCATGAAGGACTCCCTAATCTTCTCTGTTTTGTTTGAAATGATCAGCTCGGCTCGAGGCCGAGCTATCAACGATGAATCAGCTTGTCTCAAGGCCAAGCTGTTAGCAACGAGCTTGGTTGGGCCGAGCTAACTGTGACATCGTGTTTTCAAAATTTTTGTAAAGATCACCTCGCCTGGTCGGCTCAGACGATTTTCCATGGTCGAGGCAAATCTAATTCGGTTGAGCTAACTTGGCGGTCTTATCATTTTACGCGATTTTTACCTCGCCACCTCTACACATGGCATACAATTTCTATATCACCGCTGACCACCCAATAACATATATAATAAAAAAATATATGTAAAAAATAGTTATGCTTTATAGCTCTTTTTATAAAAATAATAATAATAATAAAAAAGAAAGAAAGAAAGTTGGAGATTATACTAAGAAAAAAAAAAAAAAAGGTTTTGGAGATTATCATAAGCCATTTATGATCTACAATAACTTGGAAAAATGATCGACTAATAATTCATGGTGATTGATAGTAGAGGTCCTTGTTAGTTGACAACAATAGATGTGGTCAACTGGAAACAATACAATGTTCAACCTTTGTGATTGTTGGTTGATCACAAGTTATTATATAATGATATAAATGCAAGTTTTAAATGTATAATGTTTAAAGTCAAAAGTTTTTTTTTACATGTAATGACGTTCTATAGTGTATAATTGGACATTCTCCAATCATACATTTACATGTAACCACCAGCATTGATAGGTTTGTAAAGCAGGCGTATCAAGTGGGTCTTATTATCATTGTTCTAAACTAGAAGTTGTGTTACCATAAGTGGTAGGTTGAGTAACTGAGTATAAGTGAGATTAAGTCAAAGTTTCAAATTTGAGCCTGAATGTAGTCTCATTTATCTGTTCTTATTGGGAAGATCAACCTAAACGTCTCTGTCATATATAAGTTTAGAAGGATTAATTTAGTACAAAGAAAAGAAAGACAATCATAAATACCGAAAAACCGATAATCAACACAAAAAATAAAAAACTAGAAGTTATGATGTGAAAACCATGTGAAAAAAGTCAAGCAGCTCATTACTCTTGAATATACGCAACACATCATCATAAAAAATTATCTCAACTACTTGCTTTGCTGACCTAATCTGAATTATTCATTCGGCTTTAATTAAAGTAGTTTTCCATCTAATTGAAAGCCAATTATATCTACCTTTAATGTTCTCTTACAAATCGATTTTGATCATTACCTTACCCCTACCATCCAATATTCAATTACTCTACCTCTCTATAACATTCTCACTGTCTCAACCATAGTCTTACTTGATTTTGTTTCACTTGATTAGGCCATCTTTAATGAAGTTTTTATGTTATCATTACTTTGGTGTTTTATTTTTCCTTCTGCTCTCACAAATCATTTTAATAAAAAGTAAGTAGTTAAGCATGCATAGCCGCAAGCATCTTTCTTTTAACTTCTTATTAGTGCTTAATTAGGGAGATGTCCCTTGTGTTTTTTAATATAAAATAAGCTAATAGAAATACTAGTGAAATATAGATTGGTCCAGACTCGAGAGCCTTGCTATGAAACTTCTATGTATGTTCCAGAAACTTTTCCACAGAATTGAAGGCCCTTCGTAGATTATTTCTTGCAATATTTATTTTAAAAGACTAGACCTTTAAAAAAAAAAAAATGCAATCCATCTCCTTTTCTTCTCTCATCTCATTTGATGTCAGAATTTTCATACTACTGGTTCTCCCGGGGCACGATCACAAAAATTCTTGAACACCATTGGCCAACATATTGTTGGGTGGCACGTCTCTTAAGTTGATTTTAAACTCACAACCTCAGGGTTGGGACACTTGCTCCCAACTACTTGACCAACCTACTATTGGTTAGACTGCTCATAATTTGAAAGAATGGTAAGTAATTTGTTCTTTAACGACTCGTGTGACAGCCTGGATAAGATGAGACAGGGGTATTTTTTAACCCCTACCCTGTGTTTGTAGTTGAGGTGGCATGGAATAAACATTATCCCACCTCCCCATTCTATTCCCCTCCCCCCCCTTTTTTTTGTCTTCTTCTTCTTCTTTTTTTTTACGTATTTCTTCTTTAAAAATAAATAAATACATAAAAAATATTTAATTATTTTTTTATTTCAATCCCAAACACATGATTACTTTATTTTTAATTATTTCCTATCATATCCAATCCAATATCATAAAAATAATCTTATCCTATCCCGCGCACCAAACAAACTCTAAAAGAATCAATTTGTTTAAGTCAACTGAATTGAATAAAGCCTTTTTTTTTTTTAACCATACATATAGACTATATGAATCTACTTTTTTCACTCTACTCTTTCCATAGTTCTTTTCTTCTACTATTTAGCAAAAGTTTGCTGACTCAAATCTACCTTAAGTGAAGCTTAAGGAGCCCTTGTGTACAAGGAATATTCTTAATTTCATCATAAACAACTAATTGGAAAATGTATGTTTTTCAGGTGCTATCCTCTTAATATTTTTCAGGTCTTCAAAAAAAAAAAAAAAAAAAAAAAAACAAATCTTATCATGTTATCAACCTCAATTAATAGTAATTCCAAATGAATAGTAACCTCATAAATGCCCAATGTTTATGAGGCGATCAGAGCTACTCCAAATGTCCAATAATAAAGGATCACTAACTTATGCAAACATTCATTGCTGATGTTGACTCCAAAAAACGAATTAAATTTTTTGACAATAATTAATTGGTGCTGATCTTTGTTTATGTTATCAACATTTAAAACCTTTTTTTTTTTTTTAAATAAAATGTTGACTATAATGCTAACATCAACACTTGTAAGTATCAACAAGCATGAGAGCATACATCAACCAACTTTATAAAACTGTTTGGTAAGGCCATATCATTACATGCGGAAGTATTCCGCATTGGTCTTTTTTTTTTTTTTTTAAAGCTCCAGAGGCTCCATGGTGCATATATGTGATAACGAGTATTTATATTTTTAACATTATCTTCTATTCATATTTTATAGAAATTCGTTAGATAATAGTGATGATTGTCATTAAGTGCCTTAGAAGTTAGATCATATAGTATATATATATATATATACTAACTTTCTTGTTTTGGATTTATCATAACATGAGAAGTTTTTTTTGACTTACAAGTATCAATTTCTGAATGTCAATTATGCTTTTAATTAGTTAAAAAAGTACTAAATTTGTTCATTACCCACCAACTACCTATAAAAGAAAAACAAATTATTTATCATTTTCTAAGAAATTCATATTTATCTTATTAATCTTAATTAAAAAATATTATTCTAACCATAAAAAGTACAACTAAATCATCAAATTATTTACTACATATATTGCGATGCATGAAACATACATATGTAATGAATCCGACAGCATAATTTCACATGTAATTGAACTTTTTTTTTAAGATAGAATAGCATGTTTCTTTTAAATTAGCCCAATAAGTCCAATTGCATTTCAAAAAAAAAAAATCCACCTAAGATAGTTCCGTCTAGAAGGGTTCTTTCAAAAGCGCTTTCTGAGAAACAGGAGAAAAGCTCAAACTCAGAAAATGAAAGCGTTTCGAAAGAGTACCTGGAATTCAAAAGTAGTGTTGGATACCCATAATTCACCGATCTCTTTTGCAGTTGCTGGCCCGGAAGCCGAAAGAAACACCTCTGTTCCATGATTCTGGGTGGCCTGCATCTTCACAGCTCTCAATCCTGCTATTTTCACTCCGGCCTAAGTTTTGCAAATACTAATTCTCTTGGAACAAGTGAAATTAATGCTTCTAGCCGTGATGGGTGTAATTGTGTTGATGGTTAACGCTGTAAAGAAAAGGGGTGTTTCGGTCATGTTGTGTGTCTTGGTTCCAAAGCATATTCTCTTGAATCAAAGCATTTAAAAGAATATGCTCTGGCCTTGTTATATGTGGCCAAAGCATCAATATACAGCAATTTCGACAAATTAAATACTTTTCTTCTTTCTTTCCAAAGCTCCAATTTCGCCCCTTTTTTTGGGTGCTGTGTGAATTTGATTAGTTGATCAGAAGATCATAGATAATGCAATCCTAAGAACAGCCCATCAACCATGCATTGATGCAGGGTCATGAGTTCAGAATCAAGATAGAATGATGGAGCAAAAAATGCATATAAAACAAGCAAGGTAGAACAAAACAAATAACTGTAATATTCCTTCAGAATAAAAACAGAAACTTCAAAGCATTTGCATATAATCAATTGAAAACAATGAAACAGTAGATAATATTAGTAACTTAAATATTTGGGTATTGTTATTCTATTAACAAGGATTTTCTCTTTCATGAATCATTCTAAACTATTCATAGAAACAAATGGGCACACCAGTTATCTGAGGGTATCAAGTATGAAACATTGAGGAGGTGGCTAAAGTAATTGGAAGGAGGAACTCAACAATCTTTGCTATAAGATAATCAGAAGGGCCTTGGTCGTTTCTCTAAGATTGCAGAAAAGAAAACTTCTTGATTATTTTTATCCAACTTTGGTACGGTTACCCATTTATGCTTCTTGTACCTCAGCATCCTAAATGCGTCGAGGTAATCATTCAGATCATCCTTTGTACAGAAGAAGCTGTCGATCCAAAGTAGACCGCCCGGCCTCAAAACCCGGTCCCAGTCATATAAGATAAAGTCCAGAAGCATGAAATCAATCCAACCATCAAGAAACTTTGTGGTATGGATGATGTCTAGTGTGTTATCAAAGAATGGAAGCCTTTGATTTACAGTCAAATAAAGAGGGATGAGACCCCGAAGAGCTATCATCTCATTGAAGGGAGCCCCAAAATTGATGGTGGCAGTGACTATAGTGACATTGAATTCCCTCATTCTGGCAGCAAAAGTTCCAGTTCCTACACTGAAATCCAATCCAATTCTGATCTCCCCAGGTTTCATATTCAGAATATCGGTTATGAGGAAATCAGAGGTGATGTTCAAATTTGGCTGCAGGTTTGTGCGATTAATCCATCTGGGCATCTCATGATCAACAAGATTGAAGCAATTAGCACACTTGAAGAACCCCTTCCGGGTTTTATTGCTCGCCAGGCAAGCGAAATTCTTGCATCTATACTGACTCCAACGTACATTCCGGTCGTCAGGTAGCTTCCACATGGACTCATTAATGGGGAGAGGCTTGCTGTAGAGCTTGGGGGCTCTTGCTAAGCACCTTCTTCTTGGCAATGGATCACATCCATGAACCAATAGCTTCTGAGCAAGTCTCCAATCATCATTGCAGATGTCCCCCACGTCGTAATCCATGTACTCTTCCAACTCATTCTTCATAGAGAAACAACCATGCCCAATGCTAGTAAATGTTCCATTAGCCCCATGAAGTTCTGTTTCCCAAGTCTGTTAGGCCTAATCTTAGCATATTTACGAATCTCCTCCACTAGGAAGAAATTGGCCGGTTCATCGTGATGCTTGTAAGGCCTCAATAGAGGGTGAACCTCCTTGATCTCAAGCTTCTCTAGCTGTGATCCTTCCATCTGTGGCAGAGATGCTTGCACTAATTTGACAAGATCCAGTATATCCTCAAGGAAAGCACTGTATCTCAGTGTGGGTGATTCTGCCTTTAACCCCTTCATTGCTTTCATCTCTTCTTGGATCTTCCCAATAACAGTCTCTATTGTCTTGTGCACCTTGCTTTCATATGATCCTCCCAGGAAATGAGAGTTTACATGGTTACAGGCCTCAGGTTGAATGAGAGAACTGAGAGTGTAGAACTTGGACAAAGTGGCAATGCTGAGCATCAGAGCTAATGAACCTAATATTAAGATAAAGCCATATATCCCTCTCCAAACACCAATCTTCCGAAAGAAATTTGAGCTTCGCATCTGGTCTTTCTCAGCAATTTATTATTAGCTCTAGTTGCACTTGCTTCAATTCAATCACTGATCACATCCATCCAACCCTATGCCAACCACTCATCTGAGTATATTTTAACACATCCTAATCTAATAAGAGGAAAATTAGATACCAAAAAGCTTCTCTATTTATAACTAGCAAGAACCCAAAAGCTCATCAAAAGCAAAGATTATGTAGTTGATGAGAAACAAACAAGGAAATGAATAACAGGGAAAAGGATCTACATGGAGAGCACCTAGGAGCTGATCTGTTGAAACTGAAAGCTTGCAGGAGACTGGTAAGGAAGAAAAAGAAGAAGAAATATTTGAAGACTGTGATCTAGTTTGTTTGACCAAAAGTAATTTCAGTAAATAATTAGCAAGAGAACCTTGAAATATGGAGAATGGTAGGGACTTCGAGAAAAGTCAGAAACTAAAGTGGGGTGTCATTTTGAGTTTTCACATGCCTTCTTGAGTCTAAAGAAAAGCCTTTGCCCACAGTTCACCACCAACCAGGTCCACCTCAAACATAAAAGAAAGGCAACAAGATTAAAAAAAAATTAATTAATAATAATAAATAAATAAATAACCTTAAAGTGGAGGACTCTTTCTGGCCCACTATGAACATGTAGGGCTATAAAAGAGTCCCACAGGATGAGAATATGTTATCTTGTGCCCGGAAAAGGACAACAAACTGGAGCTTAGTCACCTTAGGTCACGCCGGTTAACTCTTCCATTGCCTAAAGAGATCTTGGGTCCCACTTCTTCATGACACTTGGAAAATTCTAATACCTTTTATACAATAGTACAATTATAAAATGTAAAATTCAAAATTCCTAATTATTATATCCATTGACTCAACTAGGAAGTAAGTATTTCAGATGAATTTTAATTTTAGTTCAAGCCTCACCACTTATGTATTAAAATATTTGACCCCATGTTAGGCCCACAATTTAAAAGCTGCTTCTTTGCACATGAAATACAAACATAGTCAACATCATCGCCCTGTTTTTTCTTTTAAAAAAATTCAAATTGCTGGATTTTGTTGCATTTCGAATGCCATCAGATTCACATACTAAAATATCCTAGAAATGCTAACAGATTAGACTAAAATTGCCAAGAACCAATTCACAACATGAACTCCTTAACTTCTGAATTCAAAGACGAGTAAGCCATTCTTCAAAGAAAAAATATTAGTTGAAGCTTGGGATCTGCACTTCTTAATCTCTCACGCTGTTATTGGTTGAAGAAGTCGACTTTCTCTAAAGCTATTAAAATAAAATTAAATAAATAAATAATGCCTGAGTTCTTGGATCATTTAGATCCCAAGACCAGTGGTTTCACTAGGGACCTGAGCCAATTGAGATCTGAGTGGCCAGAAGAAGAAGAAGAAGGGACCAAAATTGCCATTTCTAAGATTTGACACACTGAAAAATGCTTCTAACAATTAAGATCTTATTATACAATCCCAGTGGACACAGTTCATTTAACTACAAATTACAGTTAGAACCTGCGCAGACAACTGCAGAGCATGAATATACTTCTGTTTCGAGATCAAGGTTATGAAAAATAATTCAGAACATAACAATATAAATTGAAACCAACTAATAGCTTCAATTGCATCCAGCCAGACCCTTTTAGATTTCTGCTATTCTTTGATATCATCATCTAAGTGCTAGGATACTTAAACAAACCAAAATTAAATCGTTGTCATGTTTTCCACAACTCCACAAAGCGAACAAAAATTCTCACGTCAAATTCAAACTAATTTCAATGCTAAAACAAACAGTAAGTAAATGAAATCAAAACCCTGTAAACAAAACAAACTCTTGCTTCTCAGAATTTACAAAAAAAGAAGACAAAAAAAAAGGAGACATTTTTCTCTAACCAAACCAAACTAAGGTAAAATTTTCAACCAAATCAGCCTTTCCCACCCACTAACCCAAACCGTCATCTCCTCCTATTATCAGGATACTGAGAGAGCGGCACGAGCTCCGACAACGGCGTCGACAACGGGGTCGGCAATGGAGAATTCCGGCAAACAGGACAAGACGCATGGATTCTCAACCAAGCATCAACGCAACAAAGATGAAAAAAATGCCGGCAATCCGGCATCATCCTCATCATCTCCCCATCCTTATAATCGGACAAACAAATCGAACACATCGAATCTCCAGACCCAACATCCTTCGATTTCGAAAACAAGAACTTAGGATATGAATTGATCACCGTCTGATCAAGCCCAGCAACCTGGGTACTACTCTCATCTCTCCCGTTCTCTTCGTCATCTTCCTCAGCTACAAAGAATATACGAGGAAGAATGATACCTTCAGGGGCAGAAGAAGAAGAAGAAGCGTTAGGGTTAGGAGAACGAGAACGAGAACGAGAGCGAGAGCGAGAGGCGCGGCAGCAGATGTAGGAAGCGAGAAGGACTGTGGAGAGAAGAATAAGTAACCCTAGAGCAATGGCGATTGTATAGCCAAGGCCGAGGTTGCCGAGGCTCCGGAAGAAGGTGCCGGAGCTTCCAACTCCAGCGCCACCGGTGCCGTAAGCAGCGGAATCGCTGCTGTTCATTTTGGATGGGAGGGGAAAGAAGGGTTTTTTTCTTCATGTTTTTTGGGGGAAGAGATTTTTTTTTGGGAGAGGAAGGTGGGTGGGTTTTCCCAGCTGCTGCATTTAATACAAAGGTGTAGAACGAGAGAGACTAATAAGGAAGAGATTCATTAAGAGAGAGAGAGAGAGAGAGAAGCTGCCGTTAATTCGAATACTCCCGGAGGTGAGTCTCAGTCAACTCGCTTCCGGGTACAGCTTTCTTCCACGATTCATTCACTCATTGGGTCCACAAAGCTTAAACAGATGACAGGTGTTTGTTAATTGCCAAAAAAAAATTGAGGTTGGGTTGGGCCCAAAGCATTTAAGTCAACTGTTCAATAAAAATATTATTAATTAATGGGCTTTGTTTGCCCATTTGACCAAGAACTGAAAAGAAACGAAGAACACAACTTGATCTAGTTGGTTAGTTTTCCCTGAGCCGTTCATTGAGTTTGAATGGCTCCTGCAAAAAGGGCTATTAGTTATATTTAAATTCATCAAACGAGGCCGTCCTAACCTTCACATAATCAAATTTAGTAGATTTGGGTTCTTTGATTCCATTACGGCTAGTGCTAAGACCGGAGAAAAGGGTTCTTTGATTTGCAAACTCCATTACGGTCAGTGCTAAGACTGGAGAAAGAAAGAGGATTGCATTAAGTAGTTAATAGTCAATATAAAATTTTTTCAGATCAATTATAACATAAACCATAAACCCTCAATCTCAGGTTAAAGAAGAAGATTGCATTAGGTAGCTGACAACTAGCGTAAAAATTCATTAGATCAATTAAAACATGAACCCTAAGCCTTCAACCCATGTAATTGTGAAAATACATACTTTAGTTGAGTTAAGTCTAAAATATGCAAATATATTCATTACAAATAGAGTTAAAAAGTGTTACTAGTTCTATAATTACAAAAATCTGTAATAAAAATGTCCTCCATGTTTCTATCTAGATTTTTTTTTTTTTAAAGGTTGGCGGGTATCAGGATTCTCTTACTAAGACATGACCAAAAATGCCCTTAGATACTGTTGACCAATATATTGGTGAGTGACATAAGTCTCACTCGAACTCTCTACCTCAGGGTTATCTCTAACCACTGAGCCAACTCCACCGTTGATTTTTATCTAGAATTTGAGTATGAATATAAAGCTATTGGGTTAATCCTTAACAAATCTTTAAAGGCATTATGTGGGTAATCTCATATGGTGGACTACTAACAAATCTCACCCTAATGACATAATAAGATAAAAATTCAGGAACTCATATTTCTTTTATAATTTTATTAAGTTTCTAAGGTGAGAGTAAGATATAGAATCGTAGCAATCCACCATGCTCTCCACAACAATCAATCTTCTCGACAGGGTGACTTTGTTGAGCTCATTTTCAATAAAAGCACATCCATTCTCATACTCAGGATACATACATTCTTTGATAAACTTAACCTTTTTTCAATTATATAAGGCCAACTACATGAATTGGTAGAGTACCTATAAATAGAGTACGTAATAAAATAATATAGTGGGTATTAGGAAAAAAAAAGTATAATTCGTACATTAAATTAATAAAAGACATGCATGATGCGGCAAAGACCATTGTAAAATCAACAATATATGAAACTAACAAATTTTCAATTACAGTAAATTTACATCAAGAATCCATCTTAAGCCCCTACCTTTTTGCATTAGTTATAGATGAATTGACTAAATATATCTAAGAAGATATTCTATAATGTATGTTATTTGCTGATGATATAATATTAATTGATAAAATTGCATCTCAAGTAAATGTTGAGTTTAAGGTTTATAAAGAGTTTCTAGGATCTAAAAGGCTCAAGATTAGTAGGGTTAAAACTGACTATGTTAAATGTAATTTTAGTAGAAGTAGAAATACGAACAAAGAGACCGTAAAGATTAAAAATCAAGAGATACCAAACAACAAAATTTTTAGGTATTTGGGATCTATTATACACTAAGAAGGAGAAATAGGTGTAGATGTGAATTATAAATTAAAGTAAGATCGGTCAAGTAAAGGAGTGATTTTGAAGTTCTATATGATAGACGCATCCTATTAAAATTAAAAGAAAGATTTTATAGAGTCACTATTAGGCCAACCATGCTATATGGTACAAAATGTTGGGTAATTAAAAAACATATTAATAAACTAAGTATAACAAAAATGCAAATGCTAAGATGAATACATGGTAAAAGTAAAAGATAAAATTAGACATGAGCATATTCAAAAAATAATAGGAGTGACACTAATTACAGACAAAATGAAAGAAAATCGACTAAGGTAATTTGGACACATACAAGGCCTTAGATGCATCGGTTCGAAAGAGTGACCTATTTGGATGGTAACAATAGAGGTAATGATAGACTTAAAATAACATGATTAGAAATAATTAAAAAAGATCTAACTTTATATAATTTGAATACCGACTTAGCCCTAAATAGAGCTGAGTGCAGGAAGCGAATTGATCACGTGCTTAGTTGAGTTCAGTTGTATGAGATCAACTACACAAGTCCACTTCATTTATCCTACTCGATCAAGGGCTAAGTTGACTCTTAAATTGCTATACCAATTTAAAGAACTCATTAAGTATAATGCACACTTGAAAATTGTCTTCTTGGGGTGGACTTGAGGGCTCATATTCTCCCCTTGGCTTTAGTGGTAAGCTTACTCCTATTTACATCAATGGATTGGGTTCAAATTAGGGGTGTCAATATAGGTCACGACTCGAAACTGACACGAAATTAACAAATTTAGATTTTGCATAAACATGTGCAAGTTAAAATAGGTTAAACTCAATTAGACACGACTAAATTTTAGGTCAAAATCAGGTAGACTTATTAAACTTGAAATTGACCCGTTTAACATGATTATATTTTATGTGTAAAGACTTTTTAATATTTTATGTCATGTATTGAGACTCTAACTTTATAATATTTTATTTAGTTTTTACTATTTATTTAATTATGATTTTAAATTTTTGATTTATATGCCAATTTAAAATTTATGCATGTTAAATAGGCTAGAATGAACTTGTTTAAGCTTTAAGGGTTATAAACAAGTTAACATGTTTAATACGTTTATTAAACGTGTAAGGTTTGAATTTATATATAATGATACGTTATTTAAACGTGTCATATTTAAGTTTAAAATATACTTCATTATATACGATTATGACACGATAATACGAATTGTCATCCTCATTCAAATCCTACAAGATGCACTAGATGAGGTTAGCTACTCATCTTGGTCATTGGCCTTAGCCCTACCTATCACCTATAGACTATAACCCCACGTTATGGCCACTCATCTCACCCATGGTTGTGGGCCTCCATGTGCTACAAAAGAGATTCAATGTGGTCTTGGTAACTTGCACCTTGCTATCTTCTCTTGAATGTACGCAAATTGTAATCAAAATAAAAGTGAGCCGCTAAAATCACTCGCTAGTTACTTTCTCTCTAACCACTTAAGTTTAAAAAATAAAAAGACACAAATGTGCTTATATAAAATTACTAAAAAGGACAAAATAAAACTTACCCAAAACCCTTTCCTTCTCTTTTTACCTACTTATCCATTAACCCTTAACCTTTAAACTCTCCAACCCTTCAACCCTTTCAATCTTTAATCCTATCATTTTTTTTTTCAAAATTAAATCCTATATTTTCATCAATTTATTATCCTAAAATCATTTACAAGAGTTCAAAAGTATTTTTATTGGTTTGAAAAGTGTGAGAAGTGTTACAAATAGTAAAACCTAAGGTTTTTCTCCAAGTAAGTCATTTGATCGACAATGAGAAGGAAAATAAATGAAACTAAAAGTTTTTCGCACCCTGTAATACGTGTATTATTTTTGTTGACTTTCTTTTGTCAAAAAATACTTATAAATTAAAAAAAAATAGTATCAAAAATAAGTTTTGAAATTTATTTTTAATTTTCTAAAATGAACTGTCCGACCCTCCAGAATCAGACAAAAACATTCTATCTGCAAGGGTGGCAGGACAAAATTGATCTGTTCGGCCACTATTGGCCGAATAGAATGAATTTAAAACATTTACTAATTAACAAGGCAACATTGACCATTGAAAAGATAAAATTGTCCCATTTTTTATGGCAAATGTGGATCAGGTACAATATTTCATTTTATTAAACTATTAGTAAGAAAAGACATTTTGTCCCTTTTAGTAAAGGAGAATATAAAGATTAAAAAAAAAGTAAATGACAAAATGAAACCCACCCAATTTTTTTTTTTTTAAGTTCCCACCCAAAATTTTCACTTTGTGTCTTTTCATTTTTTTGTCACATACAAAATAAAGTTAGAAAATATTTTAATAGAAAACACCAAAAGAAACTTGTCCAGAGTGTGGAACAAAATCGACCTGTCCAACCGAACAAGTGCACTAGGGCTTGAAAAATGAGTTTCAAAAACCTATTTTCCACCTTGTTTTTCTTCGTTCTCTAGTGATTTTTCAACAAGAATTTGTACAAATCTAAAAAAACGCATCAAAATCAACTTATTACTTATAAAAATAATGTTTTACTTAATGATTTAAGATTCAATCTTTCTCTTGTACCGATTTGTGTAAAACACTTTAAAATGACAAAATATCCTTATTTTACTGCAAAATCTTATTATTTTATAGCTAAAGAACCTTAAAAATATTGTTTTAAGTTCTTGAATGATTGAAAAATTACAAGAAATAATGAATGAAAAGAGATGCAAAGAGAGGAAAGGCAAAAAGAAAGAGAGGAGGCATTGGAGAAGAGTGGAAAAAAATAAGAGGGGAAAAATGGGCATATGGGTGGAAGGGAGAGAGGAATTAATTAATTTTAAAATATAAGGTGGGTTAAAAAAGTAAGGGGTAGACATAGAGTAATTAGTAGGCCATTTTAGCAGCTCCCAAATAAAAAAGCAAAGGCTCATATTTCCGCATTACTTTTACAAGCTTTCTATGTAAGACTTAGGATTGTGATCGTAGAATGGATTGCTGAGTGTGTGCAAGCTACCCTTGATTTCCATTTGACTTGAAAAAAAAAAAAAAGGAGAATGAAAAAAAGAAGACAAGATTGGTGAGAAGGAATATCAGGCGGGGAGGGTGGGGTCGTACTACTCTAGCTAATGTGGATTTGGAGTTGGATAAAAAAATGGGCTTTAGGTAGATTGCTCATGGGCTTTGAAATATAAGTATACATAGGCTTTGTGCTCAACTTGAATCTCACTTGAACAATGTGGCAATTGGAGATAGCTGGGACATGCGGGCGTTGGATAATACAGATTTAGATTTCAAGATCCGAATCCACTAACCTTTAACATGTAAACAGCAACATCACATGGCCATGAAGTGTCCCGTGCTCTTTCCACCTATTTTTTATATGCCTGCCTGCTTCAAGCTCAAAAACTGAGGTATCTTTGGAGAAATATTTCATACCTGCATTGTGACTGGGCTTCCTAAGAGATGAATAAATAATCACATACACGTGGAAGAATCACAGTGACCCTCCTTAAAGATGACAACCGTATCTAATTTATTTTTCCAAAACTTTTTCAACCAGCTTAACTAAAAATCTTTATAAAACTAATGTAGGTATGCTAAAACCACAACAACAAAAAAAGAAAAAAAAAACCCTGAAACACACGTAATCTGCTAAGTCACTGCATCACTACAGCAACATAATTTTCAAAAAAAAAAAAAAAACAACCATAAAAAATCTCTCATCACTTATCATGTCAGTTGAGATATAAAATTGAGTTGTTTTTAGCATTTTTGTGCATAAAAACCTAAATAGCTAAAAGGTCAGTACAGATGTCTGTCTAAAGCTAGTTTTCCCAACAGAGGTATGATGATGATGGATGATATGACAGGGTAGTGATGGTGTTATATGCTATATTTGGCTTGAAGATAAATCACTCACAAATTTGATATGGAACATAGGCTGTTATGGGAATGATGCGGTAATGTGAGATTACGGTAAAGGAAGAAGATGATTATATGTAAGTCGGTCAAGGCAACTAAGATACTGCAAGCGGTGGGGTATGCACAACGCAACAAAACCAAGCAAACGCAGAATCTTATAGCAGGGCAATATCCACACAACCCAAGACTTGCTCGTTTTAAGAGGAGCTCCACTAGATAAGGATGACGAGGGTTCCATCTATCTGTTTAATTAACTAGTTCCTTGTCATAGGTTAGAGCCACATGGTGATATAAGATTTTTTTAATAAAGTAAGGGGGAAGGGGAGACCAAATAATAAAAGAAATGCAAAAATTATATAATCAAAGGTGTTTCTTAGTTTACAAGCCAATTTGAATTGGATCTGAATGTAATTGGTTTAATGACTTATTAGGTCAAATCTCAGAACAAGCCCAATAAGTTTGTTACTTTGTTTATAAATTGGTCAATTTAAACAAGCTCAAGGTTGTTAAATTTATAATTTATAATTGGCTTAATGAATTAATCCAGATACCATGAATTGACTTGCAATAAGGCTCTGGCAAGTTACATATTTATTCAAACCAGAAGTTAGAATAACTTCACACTTAAAACAATTCAATTGAATCACAATTTGACCTTAACTTTAATTGTTTTAAAAAATACATTAAATAAAGTATGCAAGTGTCAAAGAATCATTAGCTAGCAAATTGATAATGGGAAGTTAAGATATATGGAAATAAACAAATCTAAAAAATTACATGAATTTGGAGTGATCCCTACATTGGTTCCTAATGGAACAAGTGTTTGAAATCCTTACCCCAAAATAACTAAGGGACACTGATGGAAAATGCCCATCATGATTTGGTCATATGTTTTGATATTATAATATGACTTCACGGAGTCCGTATTAACCCAGCCCTATAAACACTAACATGGCAAGCCACAAATTGTCTTACATTAAACTAGACATCTAATCAGCAATTTATTTGAAAAGGCAAGGCTGCCAAAAAAAGAAAAGAGAGCTTGGTTGGTGACCAAATAGAGCAACTACGGAGAAAAATTAAGAAATTATATACAGGAGGAGAGCTGCAATTAATAATATGGCTAGCTTAGCTCTTTATCAAGGTTTTAATTTTGGCTCAGCAAAGTCAATATCACTTAGTGGGATCCATTGCCAATTTAGGAAAAGGAGCATTTCCTGAGACACCCACATGCCGCATTTGGTGGTTGAATGAAAATGTAAACAAATAATTCTCAAACATCATAAATATGTACTGCAAATATAAGTATTGGGTTTTTTTTTGTTTTAAAGAAATAAGTATTGGGTTTTGAGTGTTAGATGTTCATACATATAAATCAGTACAAATATTGATAAATGTTATATGTATATAAATATGCTTAAAGCTGGAGTATCCATTTGACAATCTCACCTTTTACTATAGTTTTAACTATGGGGGAAGTTTATCTATCTCAAGCATTGTTTTTCCATCTTCCTTTACTATGCTTTTATGGAAGAAAAGAAACAAACCCACCTTTAAAGTACCCTGCAAAGCTCTCTAAAGTTTGAAATTTGAAGTTTTGAGGCGTATGGATCAAGCTAATATCTTTTAAAGACATGTCTGTACACCTAAACTTTGTTTATAATACCCTAATAATTGGCAAAAAATTTACTAACCTAGCTAGCTCCAAAGTTTGAAATTCTAAAGCTTCTTTAGGAAAGTATTCATAAGCAGGCCAAAGCTTTCTCATCTTGCCCACTTTTAAGAAAAGTAATTAAAGCAGAAAGACACATGAGAAACCCCCTGTTAAAAGACCTTGCTTATTAACAAGGGAAAAAAAACTTTCCCAATATCATAAAGAAGTCTCACCATACTTAACATGGCTTACATTGGTTATCTAAACTTGCCAATGTGGGCTTCATTCATATAAGAATCTTTACCAGGAAATAGTCAGCTTTGCAGGGCAACAACAATGAAAGATGCCCTTGATCCTAATGGATTTGGATGCCTAATGACAACTATGCGAATCAAACTGACTCTAAAGAAAGAGTGCCAAGTGACAACAATAATGTGAACAACCCAAGGAATCATTCCTTGCTACCTGTGTTGTTCTCTTATTGTTACTTCAACATCTCCTTAAAATAACTCCACATGAAAAACCAAATACCTCACCCCTAAAAGCTTCCAGTCTCTGTAGCCTCTGTCACTGTCACGCTATTCCCAGTAATAAGAAGAGGCTGAAGAGCTCAGCAATACTAAAAAGAACTCAAATTCGTTTTCTTTGCATTTCTCACGCTTGCCAACCCTAAAAGAAGAACCAATCTCACCCTAACTTCTTTAAAACTCTACCCCGCTGGCTCTCCCAACCATGGAAGCTTTCACTTTGCTCAAGTACTGGCGAGGCGGCGCCGCCGGTGGTGGCACCGGTGACGGTAGTGGTGTTTGTAACCTGCGCGCCACCGCTACTCACCGGAAAACGGCGGTGGAAACAGAAGAAGACGAAGACGACGACGGACCGTTTTTTGATTTGGAGTTTGCATTGCCGCCTCCATACAGCGACGAAAACGAAGGGAGTGAGAGCGGAGGAGACGAAGAAGAGAACGGCTCGACAGGAACGGCAGGTGAAAGAGATTTCGATTTCACGGTTTCTTCCGGCTCGACTGGTTCAGGAACCGATTCGAACTTCTCGTTCTCTCCCTCCGATGATCTGTTCTTCAGAGGAAGGTTCGTGTCGCTCGAGCCGTCTTCTTCGCTCGGTTACGACTCGTCATCTGAACCGGTTTCGAAGGTTCAGTTCGGATTATCGTTCCTGAAAACCGCTACGAAGTTTCGTGTTTCCATTTTAGGATCTAAGAAAGCGAGATCGACTACAGAGATCAGTAACGGCGATTCTCCAAAGCTGCAATCGCAGCAACAGCATCCGAGTAAGTTGTTTACAGTTAAGTTCAGATTCGAAGAGGTTCCTTCGAATCCGGTTATTTCGTTTTTCACCAGAGATTACATTTCGAGAACGAGAAGTTCAGGAATCAAAACTAGCAGAGTAAGTTCAGACGAAGTTGGTTCAGATGAGAGGAGATTCATGAAGGATGTGTTGCAGAAGTATTTGAAGATGATCAAACCGCTTAATATCAGAGGTTCTAAGCGATACGCAGAGAAACTAAGATTTTCTGAACATTTGAACATTAGAAATGCAGGATCAAGAGAAAATTTACCTGTAGGAATGCGAGTTGCTTGCAAGAATCTGGTGAAAAGCCGATCGGTGTCTTCGAATGTTCCTCCGATGGCTCCTCAAGCATCGAGACGAGATGATTCTTTGTTGCAGCAGCAAGATGGGATTCAAGGCGCCATTCTTCACTGCAAGAGATCGTTTACTGGCTCCAGAGGTATTCTTCTCGTTTGATCTGAATTGAATTTGTGCTTCAAATACGTTCGAGTTTCATATTTATTGATTAATTTCTTGTTTCGGACTCAGATTATTGTACTAATGAAAGCACGGAATTCGTCGATTCGACTAGAAGTTCGTTCGAGGGAAGAAATCAAGCATGCATCTGATCGAGCGAAAATAAAACTAGGAAAAAGCGCCAAGAGAGCAGATGAAATTTGTGAGAAAGGAGGGAAGAACTTCAGATCTTTTTTTTTTTTTTTTTTTTGTTAGTTTCTTGTAAATCTTGAGTAGATAATAGATTATGATAGAGTAATTCAATAGTTTTAAGAATTGATTTTTGTTTATATGTGTTAAAAATGCTGCAAGAGAATTAAATTTTTGTCATCTTTAGAGCGCTTGGATTCTTTCTCTTGGATAATTCGACAGGTAGATCAAAAAAATAAATAAATAAATAATCATGAGTATAGTAAATTAGAAAACATGCTTATGATAATTTATTAAAAGCTTCTTCTAACTCATTTTATATACTTAAGAAAATGGTCATCAAATTATCCTTTCCATTCCTTTCTACAATATTATTCCTTATTCAATTTCTCAATAGTAAGAAATATTGCTATGTTAATATTAATATTTAAACTACCCGTTAGGGTAATGGCTGAGTGGTAGGGGAGGAAGATAAACAAATTTCTATTTAGATGGGTGTAACTTCGAATCCCGCACATTCATTCTGGGATTTATTCTTAAATGGCGTGGTGGGTCCTCTTGCCTTGGGTCTACTGGCTTGTGGCCGTGTGGGTGGGTGACGGCCCCGTGAATTAGTCAAAATACTAGATATCATGGTTATCAAATATATATATATATATATATTAGTATTTAAATTTTAAAACAGTTAAAAACTAGTCATGTATATTTTGGTTGCAATTTGATCTCTCCATTTTACACTTACTTGCTTAATGAAATTAATATCATCTAATTAATATCCTTCACATACACACACACAAAAAGAAAAAAGAAAAAAAATCTATAATGCTCATTTCAATTTGCTAAGGTGGGTTTTTTTAAGACTTGATACACCCCAAGCTTAAACATTTATGCAAGGAGATAATTAGGGCCCCTTTGGTTGGTGATTTAGATACACTTTTTGTATAAAAAAATATGAAGAAGTAAAAAATCCTTTTAATTTGAGTGAATTCAAAAAACAATTTTCAGAAAACAATGAAAAGTTATTTTCTGAGTTTTTTATTTTCATATTAAATCCTTGTTTTTGAATCACTAATCAAATACATCCTTAATTACAGGCATCAACATCAGGAAACCTTTTATTTTCATTTTTTTTTTTCTTTTTTCAAATCAAATGTAATGAGACTTGAACTTACCAACTTATTTGAAAGGTGGAAGAAACAACAGTAATTAAATTGTGATTGGCTAATCTAATCATTTTTAAAAGGTTAATATATAATATAAGTATTTTTTTAAAAAAAAATGCTTCACAATAAGTACTCTAAGTAAATACAGTGTTTTTTTGGCGTACCATTGATTCTTCTCGTCAACCCGGTGGAAAATACATAATGTTGATGGATTCAACTCTAAAGATTAGTCTTACGTCGACTATATATTTTTGGAAACTAAAACATATAAGAAGTCTTACACTTTACACTAGAAAAAAAAATTCTAAGAAAAAAAAATAAAAATTCCGGGACATGTATTTATAGTACGCTTTATAGGCGCCCACAAGTCCGATGGTCTAACTTAAAAATTTATCAAAAAAATAATATCTTACAACATATGAGACGGGTCAAAATTAGCTTCAAGCACCAGTTCTCACACCAAAGTAGAGTTTGTTACGTCTATTGAAGAGTACGTGAGCATGGGCCTGAACAAACGTTGCATGGTTCTCTAATGCAGTTTGATAATATTTGGGCTTTGGATGGAAGTCCAAGGGGCCATTTTGTGGACAGTTGCGAAGGTTTCTTGTAGATTTGCATTATAAGATAACCTAAGTTTATTATATGATATGGGTAGATGTTGCGTTTTGTTCACTTGCAACAATTAGTACTACGAGTTATTTATTATTATTTTTGGGTGTTATTTGAAAGATGGTTTGATTTAGACAAAATGAAAGAAAATTGATTAAGGTGATTTAGACCAATAAAGTCCTTTAAATGCCCTAATTTAGACGAGTGATCTATTAAGAATTTATGTTAGACGAAGACTATAATAACATGAATAAAAATAAAATATAAGTATTCACACTTTAAGAGTCAACTTTACCCTTGCGGAAGTGGAGGATATGAATTCGTAGACGACCCATGTAGTCGGAGAAAATATTTAGTTAAGTTGAGTTTTAATGTGTTATTTATACACATTTTTAACACTAATTTCAATATACAGTCTCTATTATACATCAAATGTATATTAATGTTGAGTGCATGTATATCATTTAAAAATGAAAAATTATAATTTAACTGTAAAATATTATAACTGTATGTGCAACTATACATGTATATTCATAAGATTATTTATTACACATATGTAAATATGTAAAATATTAATATTTAATAAATATGCACGTATAATTGTATATATAATTATAATAATTATAGTTAGATTAAATTTTTTTTTTTTTTAAAGATTCTAACGGGACCCTTTTTAATGATGTAAATGAAAATTTGTGTCAGCCTAAGGCCATTTTGGTGATGTGTTTTGAAGAGATCTTTGTAATTATTGTTGCTAAACCCAAGACAATACTTATCTTCAAATGGCATTCACAACTCATAAGAACATAAAATCACCCGTGACTACATCTATTCATAAGATTTTTTTAACATAAATTTTAGAAGCCTCTGTTCTTAACATAATCAAATCAAATATCAAATATCAAATATATAATCATAACTATAAACTATAATCTAATAAACATGGACTGATTTTTTATATTTTAGATAATGAAATATAGTAATAGAAATGTATATATATATATATATATATATATATATATATATATATATATATGATGTCCACGCATAAGAATCACGGGCGTTTAGGCATTTAATGCGGAACTCGTCGCGTAGTGAAGATGTTTGATTATTATCCTCAAAGAACAACGACAAAAGCAATAAGGGAGATGAGGTTACAGTGAGCTCGTGACTTGGGGTCCGATTCCTTCCAATCAACCCTACGCGTGCACCACTCCACGCTCTAATCAAACTGTTGAAGCAACTGCTCTTTCCTTTCAATTTCTAATAAAAATGTTATTCTTACTTTAAAAAAATATATGTAACTACATGGGTATAGTAATTACATTATTATGGTCAATAAATATATTTATGTTAAGCATCTTAATGTATATAATACATGACTAAATTATCATAATTGTGTAGTTATACTCTCAACTCAACTCCACATGTGTTAAGTATATTTATATATTTTTAAATACAATCGGTCTCAAGTCTAAATAAAAGATAACTAATTATACTAAGTAGCTAAAGGCTAACATAAAATTTTATCAGATCAATTATGACCATTTAATCATATATATGTTAGAAACCACTCGGCTTAAAGGTATAGTTATTAAATAAGGGTCTAACAATACATATCAAACTATCATCAATGCCTTCACTCAAGTGCAACCTCATCCTGCACATAAAGAGCTATAAAAAAAATAAAATTAGAAAAATGTCTAATTATATAAATAGAGAATATACAAATGTCAATAACGATATTTGAACCCAAAATTCTCTTACAAAATTAAGGCTCTAATACCATGCTATAAATCATTCAACATAAGAGCTATAGTTGTCAAACAAGGATCTAATAATGCATATCGAGCTATCATCAACAATATATATATATAGTTTTATAATTAAAGAAATATGGTAGAAAGAAACTCGTACACTTGAAAAATGCACTATGACACTTGACTTATTTGGACGAACCGATTAAAATGTTATGATTGTGGCACATCTTGTCATATAGTAGTAAGATGTCAAGAATGCAGCTGGGTTTTGGCAATTGTTGGAAAAAATTAAAGTTGAGATCTGCAACTCTTGATTAAAAATACAACTATTTAAATAGGAATATACATCAATCCGTTTAGTTAGTTTTTTTTTTTTTTGTTTAAATTAATTCTTATCCTCTACAGCATTATTTTCCAATGAAATGGAGCAAATCACCAGCACATCCCTCACTATCACCCTGATCTCCTTACAATACCAGCTCCTCTTCTTCCACCACCCTCCTCCTCCTACTACTTCTTCATTAATTCAACAACCACAGCTATGGAAGATCAGCCACCACCACCACCACAACAGCTATTTTCTCCACATACCCATCAGAAAACATATACATTAACAGCTTGTTCAATCTCCTACACCAAGACCACCACCATTAACAATGCATTGACCCATCTCTTCAAATCTTGCTGCATCTCTTCCCCTCCTTCTTACATACTCCATGACATCTCCTTCGTTGCAAACCCGGGTCAGATTCTTGCCATTGTTGGCCCAAGTGGAGCTGGTAAATCCACCCTTTTGGACATCCTGGCAGCTCACACTACGCCCTCCAATGGCTCTCTTCTCCTCAATTCATCTCCTTTCAACCCTTCTTCCTTTCGCAAGCTCTCCGCCTACGTTCCACAACACGACGCTTGTCTCCCATTGCTAACAGTTTATGAAACCTTCGCTTTTGCGGCTCGCTTGCTCATCCCAAACAGCCCTCAAATCTCTTCCATTGTTTCATCCCTTCTTGAAGATCTCAGCTTATCTCATCTCGCAAATGTCCGTCTGGCAAGCGGCCTTTCCGGTGGCGAACGCCGGCGGGTTTCAATTGGGCTTAGTCTCCTCCATGATCCTGCAGTTTTGCTTCTTGATGAACCTACTTCAGGACTCGACAGCGGGTCTGCTTTCAATGTAATGCAGACACTTCAATCAATCACAGCGTCTCGAAGACGAACCGTTGTACTATCAATTCACCAGCCCAGTTTCAAGATCCTTTCTACCATTGATTCTATTTTGTTACTTTCAAAAGGAAAAGTTGTTCATCATGGAACTCTTTCTTCTCTTCAATCTTTCTTGCTTTCTAATGGGTTTACAGTTCCTCCACAGCTCAATCCACTTGAATTTGCCATGGAGATTTTGAACCAACTTCTTGATCATGATCAAATCAACAAAACAACAACTACTACTAGTGTTTCTGATCAAGAACCGCCTCATATTCTTACTTCAACATCTTCTTCTTCTCATCATCATACAGATCTTAGAGAGATTAAGTATAAGAGTTCAAGGGTTCATGAGATCGTCACACTTTACAACAGGTTTTGGAAGATCATATACAGAACAAGGCAGCTTTTGTTAACAAACGCAATAGAAGCACTTGTAGTTGGTCTTGTTTTGGGCACAATTTACATTCATATTGGATATGATAAGCAAGGAATAGAGAAAAGATTTGGGCTTTTTGCTTTCACTCTCACATTTCTCCTCTCTTCCACCACTGAAGCCTTACCAATCTTCATCAACGAAAGGCCAATTCTACTAAGAGAAACCTCAAGTGGAATCTACAGGCTTTCTTCTCATCTCATTGCCAATACCCTTGTCTTCTTGCCTTATTTGCTAGCAATTGCACTAATTTACTCTGTTTCAGTCTATTTCTTGGTGGGTCTGTGTGCAACTTTTCAAGCTTTTTCCTACTTTGTTTTGGTTATATGGATGGTGGTTTTAATGGCGAATTCCTTCGTTCTCTTCTTGAGCTCTCTGGCTCCGAATTACGTTGCTGGGACGTCGCTAGTAACGATATTTCTGGGGGCTTTTTTTCTGTTCTCTGGGTATTTTATTTCGCAAGATAACATGCCTAAGTACTGGCTTTTTATGCATTATTTCTCGATGTATAAGTACGCTCTGGATTCTCTTCTTATTAATGAATATGCCTGCCTTTCTAAGAAGTGTTTGGTGTGGTATGAAGAGAATAAGGAATGTATGATTACTGGTGAAGATGTGTTGGAGAAGAAAGGGCTTCATGAGAAGCAGAGATGGATTAATGTTTATATTTTGATTGGGTTTTTCGTGTTCTATCGTGTTCTTTGTTTGGTTGTTTTGATCAGAAGGGCTTCAAGATCAAAGAGATGAAGAACAAGAACAACAAGAAGAAGAAACTTGTTTATTTACTAATGGTAAGATCAGCTTCAACTACTCTTGTTATAACCATGAATTTAGGAATATTCTTAATGAATATGGATTTGATGGGTGTGTTGGCTTCATAGCTTGTTCTTTTTATTGTTAATCTTGGAATAAATTGAAATTGATCGATGAGATGATTAAGTTGTTGGCAGGAGTCACGGATTATAATGTCATCTCGTTTTCAGATTCTTCCCTCCTTGTTCATAAATCTATTATACATCTATATACAAATATATATAGGGAAAAGAAGTAAGCCTCTTAGTCATTCAAAGGAGTTTGTCGAATCTTGTTTTGTTTTATTTTGTTTGTTTGTTTCAATTCAAGTCAAAGTTCACGGGCCGCTCAATTGTTGCTGTAACACGCGCGTGAACCAAGCTTGTGGATGTGTGAGACGAACGATCATACACCTGACTATGTACATCTGTGTGCAGTCACTCAATAATTGACAATGTACATGCCTATACAAGAATAGAACTAGCTAGTTAACAACAATATAAATATTTGTAACATCACCGTAGATTTAGGTTTTAAAGAATTAGAATAGAGGAAGTGACTTTGTAAAACACATCGTTTGTACTTAAAAAAAAAAGGTTTTGTTACCAACGAGTGGTTGGCTCAGTGGAAACTGATTAAGTTTCAAGGTCATCGCTTTATAGAAGAGTTTCAGACTTCGAATCTTAGAGGCATCTTCGTTAAAAGAGGTCTATCATTCTGCTTTCACCTCATGAAAAGTAGAAAAAAAAATTATTAGAGTGAATTGTATGGTATACATTTGAAAGTGTCTTTTTATTTAATTAGCTTAAAACTGTTTTTTTGACTATTTTATAATTGGGAAATGATAAAAGTTATAGTTTATAGATGAAGGTCTAATTATGTATATCAAAAACCTCTCAGCCAAATTTATGATATGAAGAAAAGATAAGACTAATAAATAAAAGAAACAAGCAACCTCCACAATAATAAAACTCTAATAGCATAATAAAAATTACTTGACTTAAACTATAACTTATAAGTGGAGTGTGTCCGTCTAGTCAAGTTTACGTGTATCACAAAGATTAGCCCACTAAACAATAGAGTAAATCCATTCAGTGGCCACCAAGGCAATAAGGGAATTTGAACTTGGTGGTGCAAGAGTGTGCTAAGCCATACTCTTGCTGGTTTGGAGGCTCAACTATATGTATCAAAAGAATATATAAATATTAAATATTAAGGTTTGGATTCTAAAAACCTAGGATATTGCCAACATAATGGAATGAGCTTTTATTTGTTTAAAACACTCCTATAACTCAATTAATTTTAACTTGAAAACTTCCTTGCCTATTTCACAAAATTTGTTGGTAAATAGACCCAAAACCCATATCTAGCTGGTGTGTCAGCCACTCTCCACATCATCCAAAAAAAAAATATATAAAAAATAAGTAGTTGATGTGGTCATTTGTCATATCAATTGGATATGATTTTGAGTCTATTTGTTAGACTATTTCAGTATTTTATTTATAAAAAAATAAAAAATATTAAAAAACTTAAAAAATATATATATCTAAATTTATATCCAAATTAATGCAATGAACAGAGAATGATTATATATATATATATATGTGAGAAATATTTTATAAACATATTTTACTGACATTGTCTTTTAGAATCATTCGATTGTCTCGAATTATGCATTAACACATAACTAAAGGCGATCCAATAACTCTCAGAAGCAATATCAACAAAATATTGATAAATTATGATACAGGGAATCATCACACCTATGAATTTAGATCTTAGCATACCTCTTAAAAAATAGCAACAAGTGTTGTAGTGGCAGGCCTCTTCCTGGGTTTACACTTTACCCGGATTCGGACCATTCGAAGCCCAGGTCCTTGTACAACTCGGAACCAAGTGAACTGCGAACCCTCCACAAAACCGAACTGGAAACTTCTGTTTTCTACTTTGACTACAAAATCTAACAACTAAGTCCTCTTATATCCTCCCTCAACCCTAATAATGCCCACATCCAAACACCACCACCGTCTCCGGCGACACCATCTTCCTATCCCTTTCTCTTCTCTCTATCATTACCACGCTTATGACGCACAATCCGTCCACCACCACCACCAACACCGTCACCGACGCCGCTGAAGACCGCGACGGCCTCGTATTCTGGAAATTCATGATTGCCGGCTCCGTCGCTGGCATGGTCGAACACATGGCCATGTTCCCCGTCGACACTCTCAAAACCCGTATGCAAATGCTCGGATCTTCTTCTCCTTCTTCTGCTTCTTCTTCTCACAACGTCGGTCGCTTCCTCGCATCAATCATGCGCAACGAAGGCCCATTAGGGCTCTACCGCGGCATCGGCGCAATGGGCCTCGGCGCCGGCCCGGCCCACGCCGTCTACTTCACCGTCTACGAGCTCTGCAAACAGAAGCTCGGCGGCAACCGTCACGGCCACCACCCTCTGGTTCACGCCGCCTCCGGCGTCGTCGCAACGACGGCCAGCGACGCCGTGTTAACGCCGATGGATGTTGTCAAGCAGAGGCTGCAGCTTCGCCGGAGCCCGTACTTCGGTGTTAAAGATTGTGTTGTGAGGATATTTAAGGAAGAGGGGTTTAGGGCTTTTTATGCGTCGTATAGAACGACGGTTGTGATGAATGCGCCGTTCACGGCCGTGCATTTCGCGACGTACGAAGCGGCGAAGAAGGTTTTGAGTGAGGTGATGTCGCCGGAGAGCGTGAATGAGGAGCGGATTTTGGTTCATGTTACGGCGGGTGGTGCTGCGGGGGCTTTGGCTAGTGTGGTCACGACGCCGTTGGATGTTGTCAAGACTCGATTGCAGTGCCAGGTTAGAGCTTTATTGGGTTTTGAATTTTTGTTTTATTAAGTTGGGGCTGTTTTATTCTGGTTTTGTTTGATTGGAATTGGTTTTATTGATGTGAATGAATGCTTTTCTCCAAGAGATAATTAACATTGGATGAACTAAATTGGAAAAGGTACGATTTGCATGAGATATTCGGGTGGGGGTTCTTTTAATTGAGGGTGATGATGTGAAGGATTTTGTTTTGGTCTACCATTACAAAATGGTTGAAATTGGAAGAAGGTATGATTTGCATAAAATACTTGGTTTAGTTATTACCTTTGGATGCGCCAATTAGGAGGATTAATCTATTAGTGATCCACAGTAATGATTGAGGTAGAGGAAACCTAAAATAATATAGACAGAGATAATTATGAAAAGTACAACTAGTTTTTAATTTATATATAGAGTTAACCCTTGATCTGAGCGAAATGGAGGAACAAGATTCATGTATCGGATTTCATGTAGTTGAAAAAAGGCTTACTTGAATTGAGTTGACTATTATGTTAGTATCTGACATTTCGCTGTTAGAAATTGGTGTGCTTTTTCTGTGGCAAGATAGGGTAAGAGGGAAAAAAAAAAAAAGAGGGGGAATTCTGTAACTCTTTTGTGCTTATGGGCTTATGGTGATGACAGTTGGAAGGATTCTTATGTTCATCACTTTGTAGGTTTCTTAATTGCTCAAATTAAAAAAAGAAAAGAAAAAAGGTGGGACCTCACTTTGGCAAGAGTGAAAAGCTTCTATATACTTTGGAGAAAAATTCATTCCATCACAGTTCTATGGGAAAGAGGAAGTTGAACAAAAACTTGGATTTCTAATTCAAAAGAAAAATGACTATATAAGAAATACCAAATAGGCTAGAATGATAGTGTCTTTCTTGGGAACACAAAGAGATTCTAATAGAGATTTTGGCTCCTAAACAAATGATGTAGTACCACAAGGAGAAAAGGAAGAAATAGAAAGAAATAGATGAGAAGAAGAATTAGAGATAGAAGAAGAGAAGGAGAAATTAATAATCAAATATTTTATTCCATTCAATCAAGCTATCAATTTTAATTACAACTATTATTTATAGAAATCTAAAATACCTAATCTATATCCTACTGCAATTTAGAAATTAAAATTCTACTAAAATAAAACAATTAGAACTTTACTTAAATAAGTAACTAAATCATGCTTAAATAAAATAATTAGAAACTTTCTAAAATAAATAATTAAATTTCTACGATATTTAAATAACTAAAATATAAATAATAATATCTATTATTTGATCTTCATCATTCTCTCCGGCTTGAAGAACTCAACTCCGACGAGTTGAACTGCACCAAAATATAGGAAAATAGTCCTTCCACGCAATTAAGTATTGTTTTTATTGATTCGCAATAGAAGCCATTAGAACATGATCAGAAATAACTCACTATGCCATAATATTAATATGCGAGGAGTTGCACTCGTTATTTGCTAGCATATAAAAACCCACGAATGAACCTTCAAGAACACGAAGTGTAGAGCCTCTGCGGGTTTTGTCTTATTCGATGATTTTTGTTGATGAAAAGCAACAATGAATCGATGCAAGAGCGATGACAAGCGCAATTTGGAGAAGAAATAGAGTTGAACATAAGCAAGAAAGAATCGCAAGCTCTGATACCAAATTGATGCAGTACTACGAGGAGCAAAGGAAGGAATAGACAAGAAGAAGAAATAGAGATAGAAGAAGAAGAAGAAGAAGAAGAAGAGAAGAGGGAGAAATTAATAATCAAATATTTTATTCCATTCAATCAAGCTATCAATTTCAATTACGAACCTATTATTTATAGAAATCTAAAATACCTAATCTATATCCTACTGCAATTTAGAAACTAAAGTCCTACTAAAATAAAACAATTAGAACTTTACTTAAATAAAATAATTAGAAACTTTCTAAAATAAATAATTAAAATCCTATGATATTTAAATAACTAAAATATAAATAATAATATCTATTATTTGATCTTCATCACAAGGTGACTCTTCGTCTTTTTCGAACCTTTCTAATTGCCGAGGTAGGGAGACAAAAATTGAAAATAGATGGTACTTTTCTGTTCTCTTTTTCCATGTTTAAGTATATTGTTCTCATTTGTTTTCCTACATAGACAAGAGTCATGTTTTGTTTTAGGTCAGATACGACTAAGGTGAGATCCTCAAAACATATCCTATTTGGAGAAAGAAAACCATATCCTATTTGGCTGAATTCCTCATGCTGGATAATAGGAGAGATGTAAGGATATTCTTGTTTAATTTGGCTGTCTCCAATCTCCATGATATTCATCTATGCATGATCTTACTTGCAGTCAGTTTCTAGAAGTGAAAAATTAGCTGTCTATAACTTAAAATTTATTTTTAAGTCCGTGAATTTAATCTCTGACTGCATCTTCATGTTTTTTTTGTTTCAGGGTGTATGTGGCGCAGACACATTTAGCAATAGCTCTATTGTAATGGCCCTTAAACAAATAGTTGCGAAAGAGGGGCCTCAAGCTCTAATGAGAGGACTGAAGCCAAGGGTGTTGTTCCACACCCCAGCCGCAGCCATTTGCTGGTCCACATATGAGGCCATGAAAAGCTTCCTTTAGAGAGATTTTAGGTTTACAAAAGCCCTACCCGGTCAACTTCCAAGTACTCAAGATATTCATCTTATGAGCATTTAATCATCACAGAAATTCAAAGCCTTTGGGATTCTATTCTTTATTTTTGTCTCAATACCCTCAATAGAATCTGCAGATGAGAATCAGTGTTGTGGTTTCAACACTTCATGTATGTGATCTTGTAGTTCTTAGAAATTTAAATTATAGCAAATTAAATCTGAGCAATGTTTAAAATATTGGCAGAGGATAAGCATCTTTCTTATTTCCTTTTATTGGTTGTAAACAGAGAATTTCCTGCTTTTGAATTTTATATAAACCAAATTGTAAGCTGTTTGTGTGTCTCTCTGTATCTTCTTTTATTTTCTAAAATTCCATACAAACTCATTGTACCTTTGTTTACTTTTGTATTTATTGTCTTAGTTATAATTTAAATGTTGTACTAATAACTGTGGGAAGCTGAAGGATTATGAGAGAAAAAAAAAAAGAATTAGGAATTGCTATCTTTTTTTTTTTTTTTTTAATTTAGTAATTGCTAACATCTACCTTTCCAAGTAAAATAAATAAGAGAAATGTTCTTTAGCTTGAGAATTACACACCAAATGCCACAAATCCCATAAGAGTTGTAGCATTTATTACTACAATAAATACTACACAAATGTTAACTTAGGTTAAGATAACTAACAAGGATAGGTCTTAACCATTAAATGCCTCAATGCAATTATTTATGTTATTTGTTTTAATTATTTGAATAATTTTGTATAAGAGAGACCCATTAAATATAATTGCTCTACCCACATTGTTGAAAATTTATTAGGTAAATGAGTAGAGTGAGTGTATTTGATAGCTATATTTACAAGTTCCTTTGTATAATTATATGGGTACCTATTAAAACAAATTATTAATGGTTGAAATTATTTGGATCCAAAATCTCAAGAAGATAAAAATAAAGCAAATGTTTAGCTAGTTACAACGATATTCATTCAGATCCTTAATTTAAAGTCGAAAGTTTGATTCTTTTTTTTATAAATAAGTGAGTTTTTTCTCCTGATCATGGTGAAGGTCCCAATTTTTTTTAATCCTAGTATTAACATTCTCTCAATAAATAATGTTCCTTTTGCTTTTTTTGTTGAAGTACCTATTCCCAAATTAGTGTTGAGGTTGAAAGAGGCAAAGAAACCATCTATAATGTCCTTTCTTTATGAGAACCCAAAACATCATTCTAGGGGTCCCTACAATTTACAAGTGGCAGCTTTAACATCCACGCTTCCACGACTCGGCCAACTCGTTCATCGCAACACCAGCCGACCCGCCTTCTTTCCTCGCAGCTATAGCCTTCTCTCGAGCCAACTGAGTCCGCTCTCTGAGTTCTCTCCCTACATCCGAGTCAACCAGCTGTTTAACTCGCTTCTCTATCTCGCTGGAAGTCACTATCCCCTTGCCGGATTCCTCCACCGGAACGGCCATCTTTATCTCCTCCACCAAGAACACCCTGTTCATCCTCTGCTCGGCGTAGAGCGGCCACGCTGCCATCGGAACTCCGGCGCACACGGATTCCAAAATCGAGTTCCAGCCACAGTGAGTAATGAACCCACCCACCGATTCCCGACTCAGCACCTCAATTTGCGGAACCCAATCCTTCACAACAAGCCCGCGTTCACTCGTCCGATCCAAAAACCCGTCTGGAAAAACCCCACCCAAACCCGAATCTCCCAACCCGTTTTCGTCCTCGATCCGAACCACCCACAAGAACCTCTGCCCGCTCTTCTCCAACCCGGTCGCGATTTCCCTGAGTTGACGCACCGAGAACGCTCCGAAACTCCCGAAACACAAAAACACGACGCTTCGACTCGGTTGCGAATCGAGCCAACTCAAACACTCCGCATTACCAGGTCTCTCGTCCAAAACCCTGCCCGAAACCAACGGCCCGATACAGTAAATCGGCGGCGTCGGCGCGCCGGGTACGCATAACCCGGCTCGGATCGCTTCAACTGCTCGCGGCTCAAGCTCTTCGAACGTGTTCAAAATGGCTCCTTTGGCCTCGCGAGTTTTAATGGCTAGAGACAAGAAATGATCGTAAGCTCTATCGTTCCAAATCTGAGGGACGTCGGAATTTGGGATCGACGGCAAGCCGGGGACGTCGAGTTTACCGGAATTTCTGATCTCTTCTTTTCCGACGACCGGCTGGTAGATCAGGGAAGCGAAGCTGGCGGCGCCGATGGTAAAGAAGAAGTAAGAAGGGATGTTGAAGTTGGATGCGATTTCGAGAGATGTAGAGCAGAAGAAATCGAGGACGAAAGCTAGAATTTTGTTGGAGTCGCCGGAGATGGTTTGAAGGGCTTGCCGGAGAAGTGGGTTGCTCCGGTGGAGGAGGTCGAAGATGGCCGGAAGATGGGCGCCGGAGAAGGTTAAGGGAGGAGAGGGGATGGTGGGGAGAGAGTGGAAGGAGATTGAAGGGAAAGAATTGGAGGTGTTTTTTATGTAGGATTGAATAGAGTTTGGATTTGAAGGTGGTGTGGAGATGATAATGGTGATTGAGAATGATGGGTGGTTTTGTGTTATGTTCTTTGCGAGCTCGACGAAGGAGATGAGATGGCTCATGAAGGGTAATGGGTAGAGAACTACGGTGTCTTTCATGGTGATTGATTTGTATCTTCTTGTTCTTGTTCTTGTTTTGTGTTTGTGTGGCAGAGACTGTTTATTAACATGGATGATGGAGATGATGTTACAGGGTCTTTAAATGCGGGAGGGTAGGAATTGAAGTGATCAGGTACGTAAGATGGGATCATGTGATTGGAGGGGACAATGGTGTCGATGGCTTTGATTGTGTTAGGGAATGTGGGGTCGACATTAATATGCGGAGGTGGTTGGTAGGGGGTGGACGAATGGTGGGTGGTAATTGTGGTGGCGTGGCGTTTCATTGAGAACATGTATTTTATTTTTTTTAAGAAATGTTTTTTAGCTTGAGAAGTAGACACCAAATGCCACCAATCCACATAAGATTTGTAGCATTTATTACTATAATAAATACTACACAAATGTTAACTTAGGTTAAGATAACTAACAAAGATAGGTCTTAACCATTAAATGACTCAACACAATTCTTTAAGCTATTTGTTTTGGTTATTTAAGTAATTTTGTATAAGGGCGACCCATCAAGTACAATTGTTCTATTCACATTATTGAAAATTTATTAGGTAAATAGGTAGAGTGAGTGTATGTGATAAAATATATTTACAAGCTCCCTTACATAATTATATATAGATAAAAGTTTAAAGGTAGATTTAAATTTAAGTTTAAGTTCATATGTAAAAAAAATTTATGTTAATTAATTTATATTTCATACCTATAAAATCTTTAACTATATTTTTTTAACAAAAATCAATAAATCCATAATGGGCTGTCATTTAATTTATAAATTTATCATTTATACTTTTTAACTTAAAGAATATTTTTTGGTCCTATCGAGGGATCTTGACTTTTTTTGGTTTCAGTGTCAGCATCCTTTGGCTTTGTGTCTGCACTCAAAAAAGAAAAGAAAAAACTTAAAACGCATTTTCATTTTATTTAGGAAGAAAATATAAAAATTAATTATTGTGGTAAAAAGTATGATGTTTTACTAATAAATCGTGAACATTAAAAAAAAAATACAATGACAATTTAATTTTTTAATTTTTTGAACAAGGTAGTTATATGAACTGTCTAGAAAGAAATAATTTATATGGGTAGTTACTAAAAAAATATATATTAATGGTTGAAATAATTTGGGTCCAAAATCTGAAGAAGATAAAAATGAAAAAGAAAGAGAAACAAGTAAAAATAAAAATAAAAAAAGTTTTTCTAACTTAGTAAAGAACAAAGAAAAAAATGGAGGAATTGAAAATGATGAAGATTTGGGTTAGCGTCTTCAATGGATGGGATTGGTGCTTTGGTAGCAATGGTAGGTGCATTAAATGAGGTGAGAGTAGGGTATATTTTAACTGACCATGGTTAACAAGAGTAAGATTACTTATTTCAGGGCATAATTGTTAAATAACGCGGAAGCTTTCACATCATATTTTTGACTTTTTTTTATTTATTTATTAAAATTTTGATGGTAACTATCAAGAGCCGAAATAAAGAACTCTCTAAACAAAATTTTTTATATTCACGAGAATTTGAAATCCATACCTTTTGTATAATTAAATTATTTTTAATTTCTCTATCACATTTTTTTTATTTTATTTTTTATTTATAAATTTTGTTTATAATCATTATTATTATATCTCTCAGTAACAAATAGTTTATTGTTGTCGCATTCCTGTTTCAAATGTCACCAGAACGTGTTTTTAAAAGAAAAAAAAAATCATCTGAATGCTGAACCAATTAAATAAATGCAATATATTTTAGGTCAATTTTTTTTTCCTTTCTATCTATATTGTGGTAATGTGGCACCATTTTTTATTAGAAACAACGGACATTTACACACTGTAACAGGTTCGGTAATTTGAATGTGATACTTCATCTCATAAAAAACATACGCAATGAAAGTTTTTTACCTTAATAGAGTGTCGTACGAATATATTTATTAATTTTATCGCATTATGGTGACTCAAATCCTCGACTTAATAAAATAAACCTCAAGACTTGATCACCATACCAACACATTATTAGCATCGTGAAATTTTTTTAAAAGTTACATTATATTTTTAATTTTCATTTCTAAAGTACATCATGCTAATAGTTATAGGATACATTTCAAAGTATAACGGAGACACAATTAATAGGTTACTAAGACTAACTAAAATACATACACGATACACTTTCAATAGATAGACTAACACATATAAGATAAGATTACTCTTGTCTTTACAATATTCAAAATTGTCATTTTATTTAATAAACCTTGTTATGGCGTAATTTACATATAGCTACTATTGGAAAAATAAAAAAATAAAACAATAAATGCTTAATTAATTCAAAAGTTTAATTAATTCTAAAAATATATTATTTTATGCGAAAAACTTCAAAGATGTTAGTTAGAATATCTGAAGCTAGCGTAGCGTGGCAAAGACAACGCTAACTAAGAATTTAAAATTTCCCCGCGAAAGCGCTGGTTTACCTTTGTTAAGCTCTCTTCGTATGGTAAAAGAAGTTTCTTCTTGGTTGAGAACCATGAGCTTCTCATCTTCTCCAATTCAATCTATCTATGAATTAAATACCCAAAATCTTCCCTTCATCATCCGCAAGCTTGAATCCTGCAAATCCATGAAAGATCTCAAACAAATCCATGCATCCGTTATCAAAACCAGAGCTTTCCAAACCCATCTCGTGTGGACTAAACTAATCTCTTTCTGCGCTCTCGATCGTCTCGGCGACATCGATTATGCTTTCTTAGCTTTTTCCCAAATCAGAAACCCAAGTCTCATTCTCTACAACTTGCTAATTCGAGGGTTCTCGTGTAATGGTGGTAGCAAGAAGCCATTTGGGTCGTTGTTATTGTATCGAGAAATGCTCGAGAAAGGTTTTTTTCCAGACAACTTTACGCTCCCTTTCGTTCTTAAGGCCAGTGCGGAATTGCGGGCTCTGAGAGAAGGAAAAGAGGTTCATGTTCACTCGATTAAAACTGGGCTTTTGTTGGATGTTTATGTGAAGAACAATTTGATGAGAATGTATGCTGTTTGTGGGCTGATTCATGCTGTACAGAAGCTGTTTGATGAAAGTCCTCGAAGAGACTTGGTTTCTTGGACTACTTTGAGTCAAGGGTATGCAAGTGTGGGGTATTTTATAGAAGCAATTCAAGTGTTCTTGGAGATGGAAGAAGCAAATTTAGTAGCTGATGGAAAGACAGTGGTTGTTGTGCTCTCAGCATGCTCTAAGTTGGGTGATTTAGAATTGGGAAGGAAAATTCATGGTTATATAAATAATCATATGGTGAATTTAGATGTGTTTGTTCGGAATGCCTTGATTGATATGTACTTGAAGTGTGGGGATGTGGCTTTTGCATGTGAATTATTCAAAGAAATGCCCGAAAAGAATGTGGCTTCCTGGAACTCTATGATCTCAGGGTTAGCTCAACAAGGGGAATTTAAGGAGGCATTATCGGTGTTTCGGAAAATGCAAAGTGAAGGAATCAAACCAGATGATATCACCATGGTCTGCGCACTGAACTCATGTGCTCATCTAGGAGCGCTAGAGTTGGGCAATTGGATTCACGCCTATATAGAAAGAAATCAAGTCAAGGCAGACAGGTTTATAGGCAATGCCCTAGTAGATATGTATGCAAAGTGTGGGAGAATAGATCAAGCCCTTAGAGTGTTTAAGGGGATGAAGCATAGAGATGTTTATTCTTATACAGCTATGATTGTAGGGTTTGCAATGCATGGGCAAGGAAAGCAAGCATTGGCGCTATTCTCTGAGATGTCCCAAGTTGGCATAAAACCAGACAATGTAACATTTATAGGTGTTTTATCAGCGTGTAGTTATGTAGGACTTGTTGATGAAGGCCGTAGATATTTTCATGACATGTCAACACTTTACAACCTCAGGCCTCAGGTAGAGCATTACGGCTGTATGGTCGATTTGTTAGGTCGTGCAGGGCTTATTACCGAAGCAGAAGAACTTGTTAGGACAATGCCCTTTGAGCCTGATGCATTCGTACTGGGAGCATTAATGGGAGCCTGTAGCATCCATGGAAAGGTTGAGCTAGGGGAAAGTATAATGAGAAGACTGGTAGAGATAGAACCCGAGAGAGACGGTGCTTATATACTTATGTCGAATATATACGCTTCTGCGAATCGTTGGAGAGATGCAGTTAAGATGAGGAAGGAAATGAAAGAAAAGAAGTTGAAGAAGGATCCAGGGTGCAGTGTAATTGAACTGGATGGAGTCGTTCATGAGTTCCGAAAGGGGGACAAATCACACCCAAAAATTAGAGAAATACGCTTGATGTTGGAGGAAATTATGAACCGGTTGAAGTGTGAGGGGCATGTAGCACATTTAACCAGTGTGTTAGCAGATGTATCAGAGGAAGAGAAAGAGAATTCTTTGTGTCATCATAGCGAGAGGTTGGCGATGGCTTTGGGATTGATCAGTACAAGCCCTGGAACACCATTGAGGATTGTGAAAAATCTACGTGTTTGTAGCGATTGCCACACTGTGACTAAGTTGATTTCTAGGGTTTATGAAAGGGAAATAGTTGTTAGGGATCGAATCCGATTCCATCATTTTAGAGAAGGATTATGTTCATGCAAAGATTATTGGTAAATACAATAAAATGTATTATAATTCTTGTAATTTAACAGAAATACCTCTAGATGGCAGTTCCCTGTCTCGGTTACAAAGAAAATTACCATTACTCCGGCAACTAGGTATTGCATTCAACAGGAGGTGGACACAGAAATAGAAAATAGAAAGAGGGATCGAGCTTTCATTGCCTTCAATAATTTATACAAAGTAGAAACACAAGTTACCCCTCTCAGAAACAAATGCCCTGTTCTACAACTACGGTCGATCGTTCAAATTCTAATTGTACAACATCAACCCTTGTCCATCCTCCCAGTAAATAGAAAGACTACTACTAGCTCTATTAACTGGCAGGATAGCGCATAAATGTTAGCCGTAGATTGCGCCCATACGTAATAAATTTACATCCCTAGGCCTATGGAAAGAACAAGCTCTGTTAGGAATACATATGTATAGCAATGGCGGAAGGTCACTCCATCTTGCTCCTTCCTCTGCCCCAATCTGTTGCCACTACTTTCCTGAGCTTCTGATCATTGCTGCATGCTCTGTCCAGCATGCGTTTTGAAGGCGGCATCATACCTAGTAATTTTACATTATCTGGATTTGACTGCTTTGTATCAGAATTCTCAGCTCTGCAAGGGGATGATCTACTTGATGTGGGAAACGACCATTTCATTGGTTCTCTTCCTATGTAGTTGTTACGACCATCTTTTTTCTTGTTTGTGGATAACTTCAGTTTCTTCGAAGGAATCATCAGGTCTGTGAAGTTGATTGGATCACTATGCTCGATTTCTGATTTTGAAACAATAGACATATCTTCTGACTTCACTGCAATCAACCCTGACTTGCAGGATTTAGTCACTTTCTGTGAAGGTTTCTTGAAACATCTATGTTTTCCATCACTCTTGTTTTGCACAGAAGAATGCCTTGATAAATCATAGAGTGTTTGAGCAGCAACCAGTAGCCTTGGAGAATGCCCTGCTGTCATGAACAATGAGAAATAGGAAACAAACACACAGAAACAATAGATACATCTTGAGGTGACAATTGTTAAAGAAGAAAAAATTTCCAAAGATTCAATAAGAGAACTTTAGCAAATAGCAATCAGATAGTATTTTATAAATCAGGAGAAGAACCATTCAGTCAAATCAGATTTTCGAGGCTTTTCCCATTCAGGAAGTAGTTCCTGAAAACAATAAAGATGCTGAAAATAGCATCCACATACCCATCTATTTAAATATTATGCCAAATATATACTGCAAAATATATATACTGCAAGCAAGATGTAAAGAATGTCATCCTACCAAGAGCAACTCTATTCAAGAGAAAAGTCCAAATGATCAAATAAGTAAGAATATTTGCCTTGAGAACTACACAATACCTCGCATTGAGTTATCTGTTGTACGCAAATGCGAATGAAATTCATCACTTTCGCCAACAGAGCATTTCTTAGGAGAATAATAGCTACAACTAGCAGCTACATCCAAGATGGTTCTTCCTTTGCACTTCTCTTTCTCAATATAATTATCTTTGTTCTCTTTAAACCGTAAATTTTTCAGTGAAGCCATGAAGGCCACATCATTTTCACGATGCTCTACAGTGCCTTCAGATTCTGGAACTTTTAGCAAATTTCCTACTATAGAACCAAGGTTTAGCTGCCTGTCAAAAGAATCCTGGAACCTAAGTGACAACTTAGGCTCCAATGAGTGGTGAGAAGTCATAGCATCTGAACACTTTGTGAAGTTCTCTTGATCACTAATCAGCAATCCCAAGTCTGAAATACAACTAGGAATATACCCAAGAGACCTTGCTAGGCTTCCTATTCTTGCCCATCTACCTTGGGATGTGGTCCTATTAGCAGAAAACCTGCTTGTGTCAACAATGGTTTTTGAAGGCCCACTAGAGCAATGAGACCAAGGAAAGGTAGGTAACCTCGATCCATGAGAAAATGACTTGGATGGTCGTAGATCAATAGAGCTCTTTGATGACACCATAGGCTTGGATGTATCCAGTAGGAGAGAATCCAAATCCTTGGCTGGTGGGAGTGAAAGGCGTTCCAGAATATCACGAGGCTTATACAAAGTAAAGGTGCTTGATGTTGTAGGAGCTCCAGGATTGTCACAAGTATCCTGAATATTCAATTACAAAAAACAATTGTTACAACAAATTATTAAACATGGCCAATCACTAGGAAAATAAGCAGTGAAACACCGAGTTTATGCTAAAACAATTTAAAGGCACAGCATTTTTCAGAGCACAAGCGAGTAGGTATTATATCATTGTCCCCAAGCTAACATCTCGTATGGGGAAAATAATTAAATGACCCCACCATTGGAAATCACACTCTTTTTTTCTTTTTGTCAAATATCAGAGTGCTTTCTGATACAGGGTCATTATTCGACTATTATATCTATGAATTGCTTTCTGAAAGATCAACCAAAGAGATCTGTCAGTTTTAGGCAAGTACTCATTATTCTCAAAAGATGAGTATCTGAGCTTTTCACCGATAACATACCTTGATAGATGAAACAAGATCAACCAAGCAGCCATCAGTTTTGCCGCAGGCAGTTCCACTTGCCACAGAAGAACCAGAACTTGGAAGACATACATCCATTTTCATGTTGGAACTGCTATCTAACTCAACAGTATGTTGTTGATGTACAGCTCTCCTTGTCTGAATAATAGAACAAGCATTTCGTACCATGTGTACAAGGTTTTCATTTGTATTGACTGACTTCTTCCCTTTGCCTTGGTGTAAACTACGGCATTTATAATTCCCGTCAAGGAGTTCGTTTAAAGACAGCTCCTCTACTTGCTTTGTAACATCATTAATATCTGACCTGAGACCATATATTCCTGATATAAAATGTTCCAATTGCAATTATGAACTCCTAGTCAGGTGCAACTTCAAAAAAATTGATAGCTTAAAATGGAATAAACACAAAAAAGTAAAGTGGTGAATAGCATGGATAGTTTATATTTCAACATAAATAATTCACATGTTTGGACCAGGAGCAAAAAAAAATGATGAAATTAGAAGAAAACAACCATCAATACCAGCTAACAATTATCAAAAGAGATACCAAATCAAGCAAAAAAGTTTTCACGCGAAACTTTGATGAAAGAATTGAGAAAACATGTCCTTGAGAAGCCAGGACCAACTATATCCATCTAGACTCTTTGATAGGTAATAACTTAGGCTGCGTTTGGTATTGTTTTTAAATCCGGTTTTCTGTATTTAAAAACAAAAGGTGGAAAAAATTGTAAAAAACTTGTTTGGTTCATTGTGATTCAAAAAACGTTATTAGAAAAAAGTTAAGAAAAAGGGTCCTTTTTAGAAAACATAGAGAAGTTGTTTTTTGAGTTTTTCTTTTGGTTGATTTGTAATTGATGGGACCCACAAAAACCTTTTTCCACTTGATTTGTATGAAATCTTAGAACAGCCAAACAAGTTTTCCTTGTTTTCCAAATTTTAAAAATATTTTTTTAATATGATACCAAACATATTTTCAAAAACCATAAATCAATTAAAAATGAAATATGATTTCATTTTTTAAAAACTATTTTTAAATTATATACCAAACGCAGCCTTAGATATTTGCATAAAAGGCAAAAGAACAGCTTACTATTGGATTGCAGCAAGTCACGTTTCACACAAAGCATGAAAACACAGAGATCTGGGGAATGTGACTAGGATTGGCATTCATTGACTCCTGAATAACTGATCAATACAGATTCATCTCGGTCCCTTTGAGTGGCGCAAAATTTAAAAAGTTTTGATAGTGTATCTAGAACATGAAGTACAACATCTAAAGATAAAATTAGAAATGAGCATATTTCAAAAATGGTAGGAGTTGCCAAAATAGCAGATAATGAGAAAGAATTAATTAAGATGGTTAAGATACATACGACAAAGACTATAAGATGCACTTGTTAGGAAGATTGACCTATTGGCAATTAATAATATTGATAGAGGTAGGAGACAACCTAATAAGGATTTGAGATAATTAAGAAAAAAACATAAATACTTGTAATATAACTACCAACTTAGCTCTTGATAGGCCAAAGTGGGAACGTGGATTCATGTAGCTAATATTATGTAGTTAAAAAAAGGAATCGTTGAGTTGATTTGAGTGTATCTAGAATACTAGCATATGTTATAGCCTATAATGTTATGCACACAAAGAGGATATTGTGTTACTTTAGCAACAAAATGGATTTGAAATCCTCGTGCAAGATCTACTAAAAGAATGTTTAAGAAAGCCTCATAAAACATTAAACCCCATCTAGTTACTTGCTGTATACGCTAGAAAAATTGTATTTTGCTTACAAGTTATGCCTTTGAGCTCATATAGTAAACAATAGAAAGAACATCCATTTCTCAGAAATAAATAGCAGTGATTAAATAATTATCTTTGCAACAGGTAACATGAAGACCACTTACACTTTTAAATCCAGTATAGAATTGTAGCTATCAACCAAAAAAAAAAACTAAAAAATAAATAGAAAATCTTAATCCAAGAGACTCTAAAAGCTAGTCAGAAAGTTAGACACATAGGGAAGAGTTATTAAAGATTTTAAAGTGCAAGATGATGAAGAAAAGGGAAATTGACCCAAACTCTACCTCCATGTATTCTACGCGTATCGTAGCATGAGACCCTTTCAACATCGAAGCCTGTTTGATGGCATATTAAGAACTGGAGACGTTGATGCAACATTTTGTTTCAAGATTCTCCACGTCAAGGTTGCATCATGTTTGTGCTAGGCCACAAGTTATACTATAATGCACCTATTTTTAAGTTAACTCATCCGGTATGAAAATCGGAAGCTAGCACAGGTGCGGGGTTTAGACTCCTTGGGCCGAAAAAAGAAAAGATTCATGCATTTGGAACTATAACATGAGTAGATTTGAAAACTGATGATTTTTGTGGGATAGTAAGGATAAAATTAATGGGATGCCTAAAATATAATACATATCAGAAAGACAAAGATCCCAATATGCGTTGTATGAGCAAGTAGTATAACGCTAAATCAACTCCAGCAAAAATCCATTCCAAAATGGTAAAACTTAATAATTCATGATACATTATGAGCATACATCATGGCTCGCACCCAATTAACAAGGCCCCCACAAACAAGGATTTATGAGAAGTGGTGCTTGTCAACCTTATATTATGAGCACAGGAAAGAACTAAAAAGTCTTAACTGCCAGAAGTCTTTCAAATGCTTCAATCCAATATGTGCCTGATATTGACACTAGAACATCTTTTATAGAACTCCTTGGCATAGCACACATAAGATCTAGCAATATCCCAAACAAAACATGTTACGGATGCTAACAGTTATCAGCATGTCATGCAAAAAAATAAATCCATATGAACAACAGTGACCTAGCAAGGAAAATAATGCTGAAAAATCAAATTAATGTATGACACTAACATACCAAGAATATTTTCCCCTCCCGCAGCTGTATTAGCGCCCATGGAACCAACCTTTGGAAAGAAACAATCAGATTTAGTCTTTGTAGGTGCTTTGAAATGTCTCCTATCACCTCGCTTTCCATCTATGCTATGCTTGTGACCAACTGCATATGATTTATCTGCAAAAGGAACATACCACTGGAATAAGTAAGTTGCTGAGAAAAAGTTGTTGATTATGTATTAATTCAGCCCTAGCAATTTTAAACTTTTAAGTAACAAAGCAAGCCATTCACTTGCCAAGCCTTGAGAAATTAGCCAGATGAGCCTGGATTTTTGAAACGGACAAACAATAATGAAAGAATAGAAATCGAAGAGGAGAATTCAACTGACGTAAAAATCAAATCGAAGAGTTGGTTTTTCATAAATCAAATCACCATCCTAGTTTTTTTCTTTCATTATCAATGTATAGATATTTTCATTTATGACTTTGATGTCTTGAATCTTGAAAAGTAATTTGGATGGTAGAATTTGATATGAAAACAATTAAATGAGGTTATTATAGAACCATAAAAGATCAATTAAGAGAACGCTTCCCCCTTCAATAAATTATCTTCTCCATAAAAACCAATTCGTAGAAATCTAAGTGATGAGGCAAAATAACATCAAACAAGGACTACAGTTTCGAGAGAAGAAAATAAGCCAGAGAACAAGCTATAGTAAAAGATGTTGGTTTCATCTTTTTAATTGTTTCGGTGCCTCACAACAAAGATTCTTTTCACAAGCATGAGGCATTCTTTCTAAATTTGGACAGATTCTTAAGTTGTTAAACACGTAAGAATAACAAATCTGTGTATTAAACAACAATCACGAAAGAAAAAAATATATACGTTACCTGAAATGACAGATCTCATAAGATGGGATCCATGCTTTCCAGATGTATTATGAACATCATCAATTGCAGCTTGGCTCATGGACCCTTCCACCTGCTCTGCTCTCTGTTTCTTAGAACAAGGACTACTACTTTTGATTGTTTTTCCTGATTTTTGATGCAAATGTTTTGCTGTACACTTTGGTAAAGAGGAAGGAGAACCATTTCTTTTCTTTATAGTTATCTGTTTGGAAATATCTTCTCCACCAAATTTGGTAAGAGAACTATCAAGCTTGCAAAACCTAACATCAGCCTTTTTAGCCCTCCGAACTAAATTTTCTTCCAAATTAGGGATAGCACATATCACATCTGTAACAAATATAATCCAAGTGATATCTGTTACAAGCTGTGAAGTATATCACATATGATTTGTGAAAAAAAGTGTATAACATGCGTATGATGAGAGTTGTCTCAATTCAGTCTTATAATTACCCACTATCAACAGGAATATAAAAGCAATCAGTAGTATTGAACTCGTGAAATAGGTTAGCTCCAAATAAACTGAGATTGCAAGTCATATACACTGGTTTGAAAAAAAAGTATTTGAGCAATAATCACAAATATAAGGCTCCAGAATATGAAGAGAAAAAGGTTAAAATTCCCAAAATCAAGTTTTTTGTGCCCATGGTGTGAATTTCAATCTTCGTTGGTCAAGATAACTAAAAGAATAATTGCAAAAATGCAAGTATCAATTCTTGATCTCTCGCCAAGGGGGAAGCATCGTATAGATTACAACTGCAGTGGCGTTGCAGACTTGCAGTTAAACAAAAAGAATCGAATGAAATAAAACAAAGACGTGAGTAACAAAAATATCAATCTTATCATTCAATGACCCTCATTTTCTTCACTGTGGCCCTTAGATTTGAATGAAAGGAAACAAATGACATTGAGTAAAAGAAAGATCAATCTTATTTTTCCAAGGCCCTCATTTTCTTCATGGTGGCCCTTTGTGTAAGGGAACTCATTTCTTTGACATATAGGTAGTAACGGTATCAATCTTTGATCCCTCACCAAGTGTGAAGCATTTATTGTAGTGGCATTGAAGCTAACAAAAAAAATGAATGAAAGAAAAAGAAATGACTTGGACTAACAGAAAGATTGATCTTATGTTGTCAAAATCCTCACTCTTTTCACCGCAGCCTTTTGTCTAACAAAATTTAAATGGAAAAAAAAAAAAAACTCATTTTCATTGAGATAGGCCATGGTAATATATGTATACAAATATCAAAGTCAATCCTTCCCTGTTGTTAAGAAAAATGGGAAAACAAAAGATAAAAGAAAAGAAAAAGTAACTGCATATCCTCGCCCAACCAAATTACATGGCAAGAAAAGATGTCAAGAGAAAAGATAACTTATTTTCTAACTGCTTATTCGTCTTATCAAAAAAATAAAAATAAGACTCCTTAATTCATCCAATTATTGGCATAACTCTTCACACTATATATCCCCTCTGTGGCACTCAGTGATGATTGTCCTCAAGCTGAGCGTACATGACCCATATCGCCATATAAATATGTTTCAATGATAGCTCCCCATTTTATGTGAGAAATGAGCAGGCCATGGTGAATTTTATCTTTGCTCACCTGAGAACCTTCCAATACACCTTTGAAATTACACAAACACGTTCTGCTTATACGTATTACATGAAGCTTAACTGTGAACAAAAATAATGCAGTGACCCAAAACCCAACATGTCTAATGTTAAGATTCATAGTTTGAACTATTCAGGAGAGTCCACGGACACTATGAAGAAAGAAATCAACAGCATGGTTCCAGTTAAAAAAAAAAAAAAAGAGGAACAAAAGAGAAACAAAGTAATCCAAGAAATACGCAGCAAAAGGACAGACAAAACCAAAACAAAATACAATAAACGGAGAAGAGAGGGGCTAAGGAACAGAAAGTTACCACTACTTGAATCACCGCCTCTGGAAACCGCAAATCTTCCACAGATGGAACCACTGGCTTTCAGCTCCTGAGCTTCGGCATCTCCATCTGAAACCCCCTGTCTACCAAATCCCTCACCAATCAAAAGCTTCGACACCGTAACAGCTGCCGGAAGAGGCAATTCAACCACATCCATCTCCAGAAAACCAAGACCCGCATAAATCTTCACGAAAATCTCAGTAGATTCCCTTCCATCATCTTCAACTAAAAACACCTCTCAACAAATCAAGATCGGGACAACACACTCGACATTTACACCGTTCGAAAGCTCTCTGCGTCCCAAACACAACGGAACCATCGATTCCGTCAGAGTCTCAGAACAGAACTAGCAAAAGATTAGGGTTTTGGAGGCTCTTCCGCTATTCGTTTCCAAGGAGGCGAAGAATGGATAGCGAAAATAGTTTTTCTAGGGTTTGACATGCGGAGAGTGACAAGTATTTATAGTTTTCGGGAAACGGAAACTCTTACCCGAGAAATCGCCGTTACGTTCGAATATTCCGGCACGGTTGTCGTCAGGGTGAAATTGTCACAGCTGTTTTTGTTGGCTACGGCAGCTGGGTAGTCTCTCTCTCTCTCTGTTCCACGTGGCATGCGATACCACCCGGGTCAGGTTAGCTTAGAAGTCGTTGAGGTAGGGGAAATATTAGATGTGACCGATGGAGATGATATCAGCAGAAAGTCAAGACATGATTTTGTGCCACTTGTCCCTTGGAACTTTTGGTATAGGCCCACGTGTTGGTTTCCTAACGCTGCACATTGTCCAAGCTACTTTTATTGCGACTCTGTACAAAATTAAAATTTTGTTAAAATATCAAAGTCCATAATTCAATTGTAAAATATTTCTCAATAAAAAGATATTAATTAAAAAATAAATTAAATAAAATCTCAATTATTGACTAATATTATAATGATAATTTTAAATGTACTCGCAAAAAAATATGTATTATTATTTTTTTTTTGTAAAATATGTAAGTATAGAGAATATTTTCAGTGGATATATTTAAAATTACTCAATTATAAAAAGTTTTATAGTAAATTGGCCGTAAAGTCCATTTTTTTTTTAATAATACGTGGGGTTAGCTACTTTTTTCTACTTTATTCCATGAAGAACTAAATTTACATTAATTGTAACTATTATACATGATTTTGATTTAATTTATATTCTAATACAGGGCAGAAATCAAGCATTAGTGCTACGATGTAGAAAAAAAATAACAATTAACTGAAATTTGCCTCTAAGTATAAATATCATCTCCAATCTAGTTGTAAAAGGACAAATGTCGTAAAGAAAATGCTAAAATGTTATAGAAACATTTTTATTAATGCACTATTAAATTACTTTGAATCACACGACAACAAATAATTTAAGATAATTTAATCATGTATGAAGGTGATATTTTTTATATCAATGTAGTAGTACTACACTTGTAATAATTACCAACTTTTCTTTTGAATTCATTTATAAAGGTCAACATTGATTTAAACATTGAAAAATAGCAAGCTACCACCGTATCAATGTTCCTTGTTAGTAAATGTTCTCTTTTTACCAACATCAATGTTCCTTAACATGCCCATAACAAAAAATTTAGCAAATACAATCAAGTCATAGAATTATGAGATGAAGTTCGATTGATGTCATCCTCAAATTATTAATTGATGTTGATCAAATGATACATTGCACTTAATATTCAACTTTCACTTGTAACAGTAGACCTATTATCCGTGGGGATTATGCTTCCTTGTAAACACAGTTTTTAAAAATATTAGATAAGAATGTCGAATATCCTAATGAGGATGACTATAATCTTAAGGCGGTTGAGGGACTCGCTCCGTGAGTTCGAGTCTGCCTTCCACACCCAAAAATTATTTCTGCAGTGTTCGAAGTCCAGAAGGATTAGTCTTACCTTTAAAAAAAAAAAAACATCTATAGACCACCAAAAAACCAATAACAGAAGAAACAAAAAAAGAAGGGGGACTATAAAATCAATGATCACCGAATATATGAAGGCATATTTTATTAATCACACATCACCTTTGTGTATATGACAAACAATATACTTTAATTTATGACATGGAACGGTCATTAATCCCATGTACATCCTTTTCCATTCTTTGAAACCTCCTCCCCACTTTTATTCCACAACTAAATTATAAAACATATCTCAACTTATTTCCCCCAACATCAAATAATTTAATAATACAAAATCTTCATTTTTTTTTAAAGTTAATTAAAAGAAAAAACAAAATTATCAAATATTCTCAAAAAAATTTCAAACTCGTCTTAAAATCCCTAAAAAAGGAAAAGTAAGGTTCTATTGGTAATTACGAAAATAAGGATTTTTCTCTAAAAAAGTATTGATTTTGTTAAGAAAATTATATTTTCCACTGTCGTCAAATATAGCCGAGGAAAAGATTTTCTCAACCTCCGCCTTCTCTCATTATGATTTTTTTTTTTTCAAGGCAGCGAGTAACGACTTGAGCGGGACCGAGTGAGCGAGTCACGAGTGGCTTGGATATTTTTATTTATTAGCTATTGGTGGGGTCTGGGCTTGCACGGGAGGTTGACTTGAGCGAGGCACGTGCCTAGGTAAACTCTCTTTGTGAATTGTGATATTATTCCAGAGATAGGGTTATTCTTTGTGAAGCTCTCTATCTCTCTGTCTCTCTCTCTTTCTGTCTTTAACTACAAACAACACAACTTACAAAGCGAGCGGGAACGGACGGCCATAGCCATACAATCAAAAGTCTCAAAATCAAGCAATTATTAGCCGACGATCTTTGCTTTTTCACACACGCGAAAAAGCTTTGTCCTTCTTCGCTCTCGGATCGGATTCTCCATCGCTTTTGACTTCCAAACCGTTTCTTTCTTCTTTTTTCTTGTTCAAATCGTTTCGTTTTATTTTTTTAGGTTTTCGATCGAATAGCGAAGAAGAAGAAGAATTGGAAGTTAGGGTTTGGTGGTAGAGGTGGCGATGGACGAGAGTTTGTTGGATGATATCATACGGCGGCTGCTTGATGCGAAGAATGGCCGGACGCCGAGGCAGGTGCAGCTGACGGACACGGAAATCCGGCAGCTTTGTCTTACTTCCAAAGAAATTTTTATCAATCAGCCCAATCTCCTCGAGCTCGAAGCTCCTATCAAGATTTGCGGTAAATACGGAGATTAACTAAGCAAAGAATTTTTTTTTTTTAATTAATTTTCTTTAATGATTTTTTGTTTGGTGTTTACATGTGTTTGATTGGATGTGTGGTTGTTCTTTATTCGATTTTGTATTGGTGGTGTGGATTTGTTGCAAGTTGAATTTGGAAATTAGGTCAAATAGGAGTGGCGGTGGATTTGCTGTTTATTGTCGTATGTGATGATTTAAATGTTCAACCGTGTGTTAAGGTGAAAATGGGGAGATTATTTATTTTTATTTTTTAATTGTTTAGAAGTGGAGTTTGGGTAGACAGACTGAAAACAAAGGTGGTGTGGGGTCTGAAAGTTCTGAATTCAATTCTCATTGGTATCAAGGTCTTTTCATTCTGATTATCTTCTTCTGGAATGTGTGAAGGTTATATAGTAATGTAGAAGGTATGCTTCTTTATTCTTATTATTAGGTGTCCCTTCATGTGCTTTTTTTTTTGGCTCGTGTTTCTCGTTTCATTAATTTATTACACCAACCACTTTTTATAAAACAATAGGCTAGTTACTTGGTACGAGAATTCTCCACTCTATTTACAACTAGGTTTTGGAAACTTAGTCATCATCGATGTTACCTAGAATCCTGGACTCTTTACTTTAGCTTGATGTATCTGTGTTGACACTTTATGATTCAAACATGGGTGTATAATATGTGTCCAACACCTCAGATTTCGCTATGTAGGTTGTCCAAAGAAAGAAAAGAAAGTAGAAATGAAGAGAATGACTGATAGGTGTGATTGTTGTAGTGAAAATTTACTTATGCAAGGAAAAAAGGACAATCAATGATTGAAAAGAAGGGAAAAAAAGAGAAGGTAGAATATAAACTCAGTAATGAACGAAACCTTGTTGAAATACTCAAATTCAAATTTTTAAACACTTTTTAGCCGAGTCCCAATATCCTTGAATTTGAAAATGAACTCCAACTTCTAGATATATATACTTGCATCTGACACTCGTACCTGAGCCCAGGTAACATAGGTCATCATCCATTTCACATGTACACTGATGTAATTTTATAGATGTTGCTGTGGCAAAAAAAAAAAAAAAATTAAAATGGCTGAAATCATGAGGCAAATACCTTTGAAGACCTGAAGTAGCTATGAAAACATTGCATAGGGCTTGGGTCTTTATAGCAACATCAATGACGGGGAATCGAATTTGTTGTCTCATCTTAAGAATATCATGAATGAAACCTTTCTCTAACCATTTTCAAAATGTAGTTGGTCTTATTTGCTAGAGAGGAATAGCAAATTCTATGTGGCATCTTTCTTCTATAAACTGGCCTCCCCATATTTTTGTGTACCTCTCATGTTTTACAGATGTGTTCCAACTCCATGTGATGTGCTCAATTGCTCATAGAAGTTGTGGTCTAAACTCTAAATCCTTAAGAATGGTCAATGGATTTGGCGCATCATTCCTTTTCCAACTTTTCTAGACTCTAGTATGTTTGGCATGGGAGAGTTTAATGTAAATATGCCTCCATTTACTCCAGTGTTTGCAGGTTTAGGTAGGTGACAAGTAGCTTTCTTCCAAGCTGAGAGCAAGACTAGCATTGAGAAAAACTTCTCCATAAAATTATTTTGGGAGTAAATTTTTGTGTTTATTGATTGTTAAAATCGTCTTTGTTGAATGATTACTAGGTGGAAGGATATCATTTTCCAACTGCATTGGGGTAATGCAAATATTATGAAGTTCTTTTTTTGATTTTTTTTTTTATTTGCCTCGGCCTTTTTTTTTTCTTTTCTCTTTCAATAAATTTTCTCTTATTCAAAGGAAAAACAATCTTGAATTAAGGAGTTGCGAATTTTGCAGAGGCGTTGATCTGCTTTTTAAGAGTATGGAAGATGACACACTAATATTTATTGTTATTTTTATTATTTATTTATTTGTTTAAGTTTTTAGTTATTTGTTTATAATTTTGTCAAGTAGTTCTCGTTATTTATGTTTGAGTGTTAGGGGTCAAATTTAATCTTTTGAACTACTAAAAGGATGTACCCAGTGTTTAGTGTGCGAGGAGGCTCTTGCCATTGCAAGTTTTTGATGAGGTGTTGAAATATTGCCTCAATATTTTGGAGAGGCATCGTGATTTCTGAGTTGCAATCGAACATATTTAATATTTTGAACTACTTTGCAATCTAAATTCTCCTTTCAAGTATGTGTTCATACCTAACAAATCTAACATAAGGTACTAAGTGCGACTGTTTGCATTTTCAAAAATAGAACTGGAAGGTTAACAACTCTAATGAAGTTAGTATCTTCTTTGAGGAATGAATTCAGGAAAACAACTTCTTTAACTTGAGCCACATGTCTTAAGCTTCTCTAGAACTCAAAGTGGATGTCCATGGTTTTTTTTTGTTTTTCTTGGTAAATATAAGTTGCATGTCCTTAATTACCCTTAGTTTTAGTGTTCTATATTTGGTATACTACCAATACATTAATTTGACAATGATTATCCACAAACAATTTTTATTATTAACTATGAATTTTAGGGTCTATTTGATAGGTGAGAAAATTGTTGTTTTCTTCTTCTTTTTTTGTTTAGAGATTTGAGGTTATTTGGGCTTTGTCCGTATAATCCCTTGGGCCCCTAGTTGCTTGAGTGGGAGACGCCCCTAGTGGCCATCTAAGTCTCATGCTTAGCACGAGGCCTTCTCCTTGGTGTGGGTAATGAGATTTGAACTTAAAATATTTCGAGAAAATAATAGCTTTTCTCAAGAAAATAGGAGAGTCGTGTGTTTGATTGTCAATATTTTCTTAAGAAAATTTTTTTCATCCAAAATTTTCTACCTATAAAGGTGAGAAAAATATAATTTTTTCATGAGAAGAATTTTTATTATTGATAATCTTCATGTTTATATTCAACAAAACTTCTTATTTTTCATTTTCTTTGCATCATGTAAGTGTAAAAAAATATTTTCTTACATCATAATCGAACAACCATGAGAAATATTTTTAAAAAAATGTTTAAGAAATTATTTCTCGTGAAAACTACATTTTCTTGAGAGAACTTTTCTTAGCTATCAAGCAAACACTTAGTGACATTTCTTATTGGGATTGAAAAGTGCTAGTAGAAAGTCTATGATTTTAAGATGATTATCCATCATAATAATTAGAATCACGATCGAATCAAGGAATCGTATTATTCATGATTATTACCATAAATCAATTCAATTGAGTTGTTGAATTTCTATAATTTTGAATCACAAGTGAATCAATTTATGGGTACTTGATATCTACATATGTGAGAATTGACATTTGTATTGTAAATCTTGCTTTGATTCACCAACTCTTGAAACAATTTGTTTTCGATTCTCAATTTTGACAATGATAGTTGTAAACATTATTAAAAACTAAATGAGAATATATCATATGCCTAGGTTTCCAAATTTCATATTTTAAGTTTTTAACTATTAAAAAAAATGAGCAAGTAAAAAGTAAATATATTGCAAAGTAATGTCTTTGCCACTCTTCACCATTTTTTGTAACGCATTAACTAAATGTTGGCATTTTCAAGTTTCAACGTCTCTGTTGGTCTCCAAAACTCCATCGTTCTAAAAAATATATGTTGGCATTTACCATGTGAATCTCACAAATGATTCTTTGCATTCACACTTTGCTTCTCTAGTTCATATACTCATCTGCTCATTTAGTTGTCTACAATTGGAAAGCTACCAAAAATCTACCATCCCATGAGTAGAAGTGCTTCTTCTTCTTCTTCGAAAGAAAAGAAAAAAAATCTAGAAGCAGTCATTATTGGTTTTAGATGATCCTAAAAGAACTCTTGTTACAGTGGACTGGAATCATAGTTATCTAAACTGTGAATTGGAATCAAATGTTTAGGAGTTTTCCATTTGAATTGATGAATCGCTAGATCCATGGACATCATACAAATTGTGTATAAAATTACATATAAGCCAATATAAAAAAATGCACATGATTCAATTTATAGTTTTGCTAAGATAGTCATTTTGTCTAATTGAAGATTCAAAAAGGGTTAGTATTTTGTTAAAGATGATCTCTTCACTAAGAAAGTTATTCTTATAAAAACTAGTAAATTGTTAAATTTTTACCCTAATCATTTTTTTTTAAAATTAAAACTTAAAATTAAAAAAATTCGTAAATGTTCATTTTCTTCATAAAATTTAGTTCATAGTAAATTATTTCATCTTGTTTAAATGGTTACAAATCATGCCTTAAAGCCCTAATAAGTAATTACATATTTCTGAGGGTTCATCATACCACTTTTCAAAATGAAACTACAAAACATAAGTTGATAAAGATATGGGCAGAATACTAAGCCAAGGCACAGGGGAGGACAAGTCATTCATTCCTATGCCCAAGGCTAAGAGGTATCAAAATTTCCCACCCTCTAATCCAATCACTAAACCTATAACCCTTAGACCATTTGTAATTAGAGACCCCAAAGGACACCAAGAGATATGTAAATCCCCCACACCGTACCTGGGCCTAAAGCTATCTCATTGATTATTTTGCTATTCTTCTCCTAGGCAAACCACACTCCAATGTTTTTCCCCAGCCTTGAGAACCCATTCCAAAAACAAGAAAAGATTATCATAACACTTTTAAGTTCGTAAATTTAAAAGTTATAACTTATAACACGATACAAAATATATCTTTTCACTTTTGGTAAGATTTATATGAATGACTTGTATTGTAAGACTCGAATTGTGAATCATAAAATTTGAATTTTGTGAACTATAAGATTCTACTATTTTCTTAGGATTCACTTGATGATATAGAATTCATGTTAAGGACATGTATCAATTTCTATTGGATTACATTATGAAGAAAAACCAATTTTTTCTTTGACAACCATGCTTAAAACAAGTAAGACACATACTATATTAAGGCACATCACTCGAGTTCTCAACATATGTACAAAAATACTTTATAGTTTGCTTATTTTAAGTGTTTCTTCATGTAATTTTCATAATTTATTTTACTTTTATTTTGTGTATTTTTTGTAAGATTTTTTTAAATGTATTTTCTTAAATTGAGGCTTATGCCCCTTGCCACTTCGAGGAATATTCCTTGCTGCACAAAGGAAAACTAAATTGGTTATGCCTCATGTGATTTAATAACTTGCTTGTGGTAGTGGGGACTGGGGGTGCCTATGTGGTTGCATGCCGTTAAAACTTTGCAATCGACACCTCTTGTAATGATCCCCAATCTTTGCCACCTGATATGTTCTGATTTTTTGGACTCACACGGTTCTAGTATTGCTTCCTCACTACTTGAGCTCTTGGAAAAGGCCTTTATAGTGGTTAGAGAGAGTTTTGATTTTCACTGTTAGAGCGGGCCTTAGTGCAATGGTTGAGGTTGTTCCATTGTGACAAAGAGGTCACTGGTTCAAATCCAGAAATGTCTTCCCCAACGTGGAGGTAAGGCTGTGTGCATTGTCCCTTCCGCAATCCCCACAACAGTGGGGGCTATGTGCTCTTAGCTACGCCCTTTTTTAGTGGTAGAGGGAGTTTGAGATATGTAGGTCACAATCTCATGCCGCATAGATGGTATGGGATTGCCACACCGCTTGTGAGGATTACTGGTTTAAAAAGGAAGCATTGCTTCCTACTCCCTCCTCTTATATACTCAACTTAACTCAATTCCGCTAAGCCTTTTCCCAACTACATGGCGTCGGCTACATGAATTTCCTTCCTCCACTATGCCCTATCAAAGGCTAAGTCGGATTTAAATTACATGGGGTCAGGTTCCTCCTCTCATATACATATATACTGACAGATGTCTTAGCTGTTATTATCCTCGTATGATCTTCTTTCTGCTATAATAATTAATAAAGAAATGCACGAATGAACAATGCATTCTTTTCTTTTTTCTCTTTTTTCGGTTAATAGAGCATTTGCACAAAATGGCCTCAACGTCCCCATTATGTGGCACAAATGCATCTTTACTAATTATGCAAATATTTATTTTTCTAGTTATTAGAATTTTGCTTGTTATTTTTATTTTTTATTTTTTGACAAGAAACGAGATATGTATTGTATTAACCATATGTGCTATACAAGAATATACAAGAATATTAGAATGTATTGCTTGTTATTTCTTATATGATACTAATATTACCTTTATGATACTAAATATTACCTTTTAATATCTGCTGCTGTGCAAGGGGTGCTAAACATTATTATTATTATTTTGTGACCGATATATCATTATGAGTTATTGTTTTGCATTGGCAGGAGATATTCATGGTCAGTATTCAGATCTTCTCCGACTATTTGAGTATGGTGGTTTCCCACCTGCAGCAAACTATTTGTTTCTGGGGGATTATGTTGATCGTGGTAAGCAGAGCATAGAGACTATTTGTCTTCTTCTTGCTTACAAAATCAAATATCCAGAGAACTTTTTTCTTCTTAGAGGGAACCATGAGTGTGCTTCCATCAACCGTATATATGGGTTTTATGATGAGTGCAAGAGGAGGTTTAATGTTCGACTTTGGAAGGTTTTTACTGAGTGCTTTAACTGCTTGCCTGTTGCTGCTCTTATAGACGAAAAGATTCTTTGTATGCATGGAGGATTGTCTCCTGATTTAAAGAACCTAGATCAAATCAGGAATATTGCTCGTCCCATTGATGTGCCAGATCAAGGCCTTCTTTGTGATCTGCTTTGGGCTGATCCTGATAAAGATGTAGAGGGCTGGGGAGAGAATGATAGAGGTGTGTCCTACACATTTGGGGCTGACAAAGTTGCTGAATTCCTTGAGAAACATGATCTTGATCTCATCTGTCGGGCTCACCAGGTAAAAGTTATTGGACCGTCACTTTTGACTGCTTGCAGTGTCCATCATTTTCATTATAAGCTTGCAATCCCTCCTGTCCTAATTCATATCGACAGGGTTTGCCTCACTTTGTGGATATGTTGCATCCAAATATATAAAAAATACATATGAGATATGTATTTAGCCTCGTTAGATGGTTTATTTAACAAATCATAACCTGGAGGTTTGAAGGTATGGAGCTATCTTTTTCATATTCTTTTGTTGCATGTACAAGATCCAGGTTTTCATTATTTTGTTGCATCTCCATGGACATGAGGTGATGCTATATTTCTAGTTTGGCTCCATAATTTCTTAGATTTGTTGCATATATTCTAATAAAATGAGATGATTTTGAAGTTAAGTCTTATGAAGTATCTTGGTTTAGCGCGTCATGATTAACTGCCACAGTCCATTCACTAGGAATAATGCCGTGCTGAACACTTGTTTCCTGTGCCAATGTACTTACCCAAGAAATCCTTTAATTTATTATTCTTTTTGAATTAATTATTTATATGATGATTGTTTATAAGGTTATGTGCATACATTCTTTCATTCTTGCATAAATGAACATGAAAAGAAACATAGTCAAGAAGAGAAATAATGTTATTTATATATTAAGATGAACTGTTCTGTCCTCGCTTATTAGATTGGTGCGGTTATTTTGTTGTGAAGGTCATCATACATTCATCGATTACAGAAATATGTGTGTGCATCTTTATTTTGCCATGGTTTCTTTCTTACACATTTTAGACAAAATAGCTTTAGAGATGGCCAGCACAGCAAGCTATGTCATCATGTCAAGAAAAGTGATCAATTAGTTGATAGATTTTTCTTCTTGTTTACTACTGGTTATGATTTGTGAGCAGGTTGTGGAAGATGGGTATGAGTTCTTTGCAAAAAGGCAGCTGGTGACCATATTTTCTGCCCCAAATTATTGTGGGGAGTTTGACAATGCCGGTGCCATGATGAGCGTGGATGACTCGTTGACATGTTCATTTCAGATACTTAAACCCTCTGATAAGAAGGGGAAAGGTGGGGGACTTGGTAACAATGTGTTGAGACCTGGGACACCACCACGAAAGGTACCAAAGCACTAATATCTTTTGTACTAGAAAATTGTTCTCCTTACTATTTCACCATATGGTTCTTTGCCATAAGGTGAAATTGCCAAATTGCCAATCTACCATCCAAAGTGAATATTGGAGGGCTTTCACATGCGGTACCTAAATTAGTTTAACACAAGAAATGATAGTGTACATGTTTAAGTATTTATTTTCAGCACACAACTCATTTGTTTCAACATAGGATGCCTTCAAATCACAGATTCGAGAGCTTCTAATGTATACAATGAGCTGTATGCTGAAAGTGGGTGCAAAAAATGTATATGGCCAGCAATGCTCATTTCATACCATATTTTTCCCATTTGAACAATGGCTTCAAATATAATGTTGTTCTCTGTCAGAGATCTGCTTCTAAGGTGAGTTCTTCTGTTTCAGGGCGGAAAAGGATAACCAATGGGCATTGACGTTAGCAGAAGAGCATAACACACTTGGATCAAGAGCTTTATAAGTGAATTTCGCACGTGCTTGCTGATTCATTTTGGAAGTGCGGGCTTGGTTTTCAAGTCAGAAACCCCTATGTTTCTCTGCTGCCTTTTGACACTGGGGGAATGGATATACAGAAGACATAAGATAGATCGTCTCAATGTTATGCTGGAGAAGCTAACACAAAAAGCATCATCCTTTTGCAACTCATAGGTTTTTTATAATGTAAATTAGTATTGCAAATGCCACTCTGGTTTGACTAATTTCAACTAGCAAGGTGCCCAAAATGGTTCTTTAAAATGTTTCCATTTGGCTATTTATCATACTGTTCTCCATGTTGCCTTGTTCCCAACTCATGTTTGGGACATTGTAGACGTTGGATAAGGGCTGGTGGTAATGGTGATTGGCATAGCTCCTGTCGATTTCTCAAATGAGAATTAAGCTGTTCGTCGACCATGATATTTGATTTATATTCATCTTTGCATTTTTTGGGGTGAATGAAAGGTAATTATTACCTTCCTCCATACTCTACCGTTTAAAATATGTTGCAGACCCTTGGGTCATCTGTATTGAGAAGTTATGGAGAAGGTACGTACATGTTATTGGCGTACGGCAAAACGACCTTCTCCTTCAACAGGATAAAATTTTTGTTTCTGGCAATCAATTTCTATTTTTAATATGAGGGCTATTAAATAAATCCAAAAAAATATTCTTTACGCTACAAGAAATTATTAATTTTAATTTTTAATCATACCTTTATGTGGTTGTATTAAAATGTTCTTATTTTTATTTTTATTTTTTAATTTTGTCATGAGTTCGGTCTTGTGTGGCCAAATTAAAATTCAAAACGTAAGGTTTTGTCGTCTTTTACCGAATCACTGCAATCGATTCGGTATCATAGGTCCGAACATATCGCGGTCTAGTTCTTTTTATGGTGATTTTTTTAGACATTTGACAACGTTTTTTGCGAACAAAAATACCAAAACATTCTATTTTAACAACAAATCTCTTATCGATTTAGTGATTTTTATTCGCGAAACTTTGAATCGCAACCGCCTTTTATGTTAAAAAAAAAATACAAAATCGATTTAGTGATTTTTATTGATAATCACTTTGGATTATCAATAATTTATCAAAAACCACTGTCTAATAAATAATCACAATTAACTAAAAAAATTACATACGTCTCATAAACCTCGACAATAAAAAATAAAATAAAAGTTATTGTAATGTCTTTTAATCTTTTAATGCAAACACCTCAAAAGAATTATTCTTATTATTTTATTACAATAAATAAAAGTCTAAAAAATAAGATTAAAAATGTTATTATTTTACCTTTCTAAAAAAACTTGAGCTGCACATATTTTTTCAAGTGATATTAATGTGTCAAAGACGACTGAAAAGAAAAAGAAATTAAGAATTAATAAAAATTAAGTATGATAACTACAAAACATTATATAACTTAATCTAAATAAGATACATGTTGAGAGTTCAAGTTAACTGTCAGATGACTGATTTAGTGATACTCCTTATCATTATTGTATTTGACTTAGACTTTGACTATAGAATAATTGAGATATTATAGAAAAATTCTAAATCAATGTAAGATGAAACCTAATTTAATAAAAACCTAATCTATTTAATAATAAAATAAAAAAAGATTAAAATTATACCTTAAGCATCAATAGTTGATTTATTTGTATTTAAAATATTCATTTACAAAAAAAATAAAAAATAATTCAAGTGAGAGGACAAGCTAGGGATATTTGTTTTTAACAAAAGAGAAAAATCTTTAAAAATAAATACCTTGTAGATGTGATGACAAAATCACGAAGATTACTGAAATATTATGAAAAATATCAAAAAGAAGAGGAATAATATAAAAGAGTGAAATAACATGACCGTATAAAAGGAAGAAGTTGTATACTTTACAGAAGAAAAAAAGTGAGACGCGCACCACGCGTCAGCAGGTGAACGCACTCAATTTGGTCTTCACGGTATACGGTAGGTAAGGAAACAAAATTTAAAAAAGAACCGTGGCGATGAAATGTAACGTCGTCGGTCACTCGGTGGGATCAAACACGTTTCCGTGTTTTGGAAGATTCCTCTCTTAATACAATTTCTTCTGTTTACTACTATTTCTCTTAAAAATCGAGAAGTGAAGTACCCATCTAGTCCATATTGCAGTGTTCCTTACAGAAAAAAAAAAAAAAAAAAAAAAACGTAGCATATGTTATTATTATTTTAAAGAAGTCATTTTCTCTATTTGTTTATCTGAAAACGTTGACGAATTCGCTGCACTAATCTGACCAGCCGTGGACTTGGAAAGTAGAATAAAAAGCTACCTCATTTTCGTTCAGGGAACGTGTTCTTGGTAGAGGAAGAAGCTTTTGGGTTCGATTGAATCAATAATTTTGACAACTTAAGCTGATTGATAGCGATGACGATCGATAATTTAGTGTTGGATGATATCATGCAAAGGCTTCTGGATGATCGATATGGCCCAATGGGTAGGCAGGTGCCCCTTTCAGAGGATATAATCAAGCAACTCTGTTGCAGTGCCAGTGACATTTTCTTGAGTCAGCCTTGTCTCCTCGAGCTCGAAGCTCCCCTCAAAATTTGCGGTAAATAGGAAAAATAAAATAAAATATGTGTTTTCATTTTTCCCCTGATGAATTTTCCTGAAAGTGTGCTATTATTTGCTTGATTTCTGGTCGTATAATGATTATTATTACACAGTTTATACTCATTCTATCGTTCTTTTTTTTTTTAGTTTTCGTCTGCTGGGGGACTCATTCTAGTGTTTAATAAGCTTTGATTTAGAGGAAAAGTGAATGCCCATCTAATAGGATCTTGAACTTTATTTTATAACGCAAATCCCAACTCACGGTGACACGGCGTTATTTACATATAACATAGAAAAAAAACTTTTTAAAATGGTCTAGCGTCTCCCCGGCCTTTTTTTTTTTGTTATTACTTTCAGTTTCACCACAACTTAGGTGGAAGGTTTGACCTTTAAGTCTTGTATAGTTAATATAAACAAGGATGATTAACATAGTCCTCGTCCTGCGTGTAGAGAGCTAGAAGAGAAATAACATAAGAGAAATACTAATTATGCAAATAAAAAATATATAAATGCCAATAACGAGACTTGAACGCAAGACCACTTTCAAAATTAAAGCTCTGATACCATACATATTAGAAACTATTTAACCCAAAAGTTATAGTTGTTAGATAAGGCCCAACAATGCATATATTAAACTATCATCAACAGTGGACAACCCTCTCCAACACAATTTTCAAGGATGAGTTTGGCCCAACCGCCCAAGGGCTATAAATCATGGTATTTAAGAGCCTTTGTTTTGTAAGAGGTCTTCGGTTCAAGTTTTGTATTGGGGGTGAGGGGGGTTGGACCTGACTAATAGAGAAGAGTGAAGTATACAGATTGAAGATTTTACATTTCTCATTAATGTTATATATTTTTTATAAAAAAAGAGAGGTGCTACAAAAACTCAAAACGAAACTTCTAATTAAGATTGTCACTTTTACCCTTCATGATGCAACAAAATAACAATCTTTTGTTTTTGTTTTTTTTTTCTTTAGATAAGGGCAAAAGTGTTAATCATCACTTAAAATCAAGTTTTGAGTCACTATGAGAGTTTTTTCGGCATTTCTCATAAAAAAAAAATACTCCGAGGAATATTACGAAATGCATGCACTTGATTTGGAAACTACTAAATGTTCCTTTCTCTTCTGTCTTGTAAACAAAAAAGTTGCTAAAATTGATCACCACAAACTTTCATCATTCAACAAAAATGCATTCTTGTTACATATTGGAATGCTGCCAATTATACATTTCTTGATCAAGTGGTAATATTGCCTCATGATACTTCTCCTCATTAGGAATGCATAACATTGTTCTGGATTTCCTCATTGCTTTTTTTTTTTTGTGTTTCCTCAATTAAACAATTGACCTTTTTTCTTTTTTCTTTTTATTTTTATCTTATTGTCTTCCATTCCAGGTGATATTCATGGTCAGTATCCAGACCTTCTTCGATTGTTCGAATTGTGTGGTCGTCCCCCTGCAGCAAACTACTTGTTTCTTGGGAATTATGTTGACTATGGTAAGCACAGCATTGAAACCTTTTGTCTTCTGCTTGCTTACAAGATCAAATATCCAGAAAACTTCTTTCTTCTTAGAGGCAACCATGAGCTCAGTTCGGTTTCCAATTCCCGCATTTATGGTTTTTATGATGAGTGCAAGAGGAAATTCAATGTGCGACTTTGGAAGGTTTTTCATACTTGCTTCCAATGCTTGCCTGTTGCTGCCCTTATTAATGACAAGATCTTCTGTGTGCATGGAGGGTTGTCTCCAAACTTGAATAACTTGGATCAAATTAGAGATATAGCTCGACCAACTATTCCTTTCTGCAATCGCGGCCTCCTTTATGAATTGCTATGGGCTTATCCGAGTACACGACATGAGGGTTGGAGAATTAAGGATGATGTTGAAGGTAAAATCTGTACATTTGGGATGGATATCGTTTCGAACTTCCTTATCAAGCATGATCTTGATCTCATCTGCAGGGGCAGCGGCAAGGTAAACGTAGTTGTTGCCTTATTTTTGATTGCTTACCTGCTTGATCAAACTTCTTATAGTTTTCATTATAAATTGCATAATGCCTTCTCTGTTGTTGATGCATATTGATGGATATATATTAGCATTTCACCTTATGTATTTGATGCTTCCAAAATATAAAGATATATCTGAGATGTGTATTTTATTTTTGAATCATTGCTACCCGGATTCAATTCAGGATCATCAATTGTTGATTTTAGTGCCTTCTGTTAAATTGATTTAGATACTCCTATGTTTGATACTCATGATTCAACTTCCTTTTGCATTGAGTCTTGAAATCGATCCACTGGCATTATTAAACTGTGATCGTCATGAACTGCTGACATAATTATTCATGCTTGATCTTCTCATCTAAAACATCTGGCTCATTACATGCATGATTCATTCGGATTTTCAGCACTACAAAACATAACATGCCCAAATCTCATCCTTCACCGTTTCATAAATTCTCATACGTTCGAATTATAAGATATAGTTGCGCAGGAGTGGTGCCTTATCAAGCCATTTTGCCATGTACTTAAACTGAAAGCAACTGATACTCCCATCTACTAGGAATGATGGAATGGTCTTTAATTATCCCGAAAACATCGCTGAAGAGTTTCTTTTATTCACTCTTTAAATTTTCTCAAATCTATAATTTGTAGCATATTGTTAATATCTATTTTTCTGTAAAAGGAAGTGAACTTTTGATACTTTTCAATGTTTTTTCTTACTGGTACAACTCTGTTCAGGTTGTGGCCGATGGATATGAGTTCTTTGCAATGAGGCAGCTGGTGACCATATTCTCTGCTCCAAATCATCGTGGGGAGATGAACAATGATGGTGCAGTGATGGACGTAGATGAATCATTAATGTGTTCATTTCACATTCTTAAACCACATGAACTAGAAACTATAACTCGATTTGGCCTCATCAACCTGAGTTCAGAAACACCAACACCACCTTCTGAGAATGAGTCGGAACCAGAAACACCAGAATCAGAGTAATGTTCTTTTGTGTGTCTTTGTGTAATAATAATATTTCTTCTCTTTAATTTCCCAAGAACATGGTAGACTGCTCTATATTTCTGAATGAAATAAGATCTGTTCATTGTTATGGTTGGTGAAGAATATATGGTGGCAGTTTTGAGATATTTTCATACATGGTATTTGAATGGAATCATTTTATTTGAAGATTTTTCTTCAAGTTTTGAATTATTAGAGTCACCTACTGATTATTTGTCTTTTTGGGGTGAGGAGTATTATTAATTTTTGGTTTGGTTCATACAAAATTATTATTGTTTTTTAATTAATTGTTTTGTTAGAAAAAAGAAGAAAAATATATAAAAAGAAAGGGAAGCTCAAATAAAATCATTTGGTTCTGTATAAATCAGATTGATTTGTTATAAAGCCATCAATAAATGATTTTATGTGGTCAACAACTTTATCTTATAACTCATTATTTTGAAATCAATGCTTCATTAATTAGTTGGTTCATCAGCTCAAATTCAGTATTTATTTATTAAAAAATGACTAATCTAATATATATATATATATATATATCTAGAATGAGAGTGAGAAATTCTTAGGTAATATTTTTGACAAAGTTGTTGACTTAGTATCACATGGCACACTACCGTCCCCCTTTTAGAGTCGTCTTTTCTCTTACTTTCCTCTTTTTTTTTTTTTTTAAACAAAAAAAATTATATTTTAAGTAAGAAGTTATATTTTTAATTTAAATATAATAAAAAAGATTTTTATACTATTAATTTTCTTAATAAAATGAAAAAAGCTAATCTAAATATAAAAAAATGCAACTAAAATATACATTCATATTTATTAAATGTGTACGATATACACATCTTAGGATGTGTAAAAAATAATCTAATGACCAATATTTGATTGATTTGGATGACTTGACATTCGTTCCCCTCAAGCTAGGTCGTGAGTATTAGTAGTAGTTTGATATGCATTGTTGGGACTCTACTTATAAGTTATAGCTTTTAGGTCAAGTGGTTTCTAACATGGTATGGTATCAGAGACTTAGTTTTGTAAGAGGAAAAAGTCTTAGGTTCAAGTCTCGTTATTTTGCATTTGTATATTTCTTATTTTGTATATATATAATTGATATTTCTCTTTTTCTATCTTTCTTTTGGCTCTTCACATGTAGGATGAGGCGCACGTTTTTAACAGTGAGTTCAAAACTTCTATCGTGTGTGAAATTACTATTTATTGAGAGATCATTGCACCTTTTTTATTTAACCCTGGTCGAATTCAGATGGATTAGTCTCGTCTTAAAAGTGGAGAAAGACACCACCTGAGTACCGCTCAGTAATAAAATCAAAAAAATAAAAATAAATAATCTAATAAACATGAATATGTAATTATATAAAATATCCAAATGGTAGGTTACAAACTTTTGGTATCCATTTTTTAAAATGATAAAGGCAAAATTTAACTCTTCCTTTTCTATGCTAAAAAAAAAAAAAAATCTTCATTTCCTCAACAAGAAAGAAAGAAATACGATAAATTTATATATATATATTTTTGGTAAATTTATTTACCAAAGTTGTTTATAATTACTTGAGAATTTATTCAAAACAATGTTCGCATAACACTCTTTTTTTTTTTATTTTTTTTATTTTCCAAATTTAATATACAGATATAGAGCGGAAGAACACTTCGATCAATCCGCCAGATTATTCTGTCGTTTTTTATTCGGGAAGTAACATGGAAAGTTACATCTTATCCCTTAACGTTTTCTTTGTGAGGAAGAAGAAATAGCAAAGGAGAATCTCTTGGGTTCAATCAATTTTTACTTCTTCTGGTATCGATTTGAATTCGTGAAGTAACAGTTGTTTAATGGATAGGATTGAGTTAGATGATATCATTCGAAGGCTTCTTGATGTTAAAAATGGCCGAATAGGCATGCAAGTGCAGCTCGCGGAGATGGAAATCCGGAAGCTTTGTTTCAGTGCCAGGGGAATTTTCATGGAACAACCTTGCCTCCTCGAGCTCGAATCTCCCGTCAATATTTGCGGTAATTAGGAAAAAAAAAAACAAGAAATTTATTAAACAATCACACTTCCATTGAAATCAAGATCATCTAGTGTTGAAAAAGGATTTGTTGAACTGAAGAAAACAAGAAATTAATGAAGCAATAGTTTGGTCTGTGATTCAAACAAGAATACAATCCAAAAACAAAAAAAATTCTTTCAGAAAACAGCTTTTCATCGATTTTTGCGAACAGGTTATGAAAAACTGTATATGAATCATGAACCAAACAGAGACGTTTTGATTTTCATTTTTGCCCTCTTGAATTCAAGAAAGATGTTTATGCGACACTCGTTGCTCGTATCCGACGTCGGACTATTTACTTTAGTACAAAGGTTTTGACATGTACATCTTCTAGTTCATGGAAACAAGGGTCATGCCCACCATGGGTTTGATCAGAGTCGCTTCAACTTGTTGAGACTTGAGACACTTTGGATGAGTAGATGGCAATAGAAAACACTTTTTGCAGAAGTTCATAGTTTTGGACCTGACTAATATAGGAAATTGAAGTTCATATTTATTTTTTTTGTGAAATTGAAGTAAATAGATTGGAGCCTTTTACATTTTTCTTAAATGTTAGTTGCATTTGGTTTATGATTCAGATATAATTTTTTATATTCAAAATTTTAAAAATACAAAAAATGTGTTTGGTTTGTTGAAACCGGAGAACAGTTTGTTAAAATTTATAAAGAAAACAAACCATTTTCAGAAAATGATAAAATATTATTTTCTTAGTTTTTACTTTTTGAGTTGTATTTTACTTTTTCGATCTCCAACCAAACATAATGTGTGGATTTGGAACAACTACTAATATTTCTTTCTTCTTACTAGTAAAAAAGTTGCTAAAATTGATCACCACAAACTTTCATCATTTAATACAAATTCATTCTTGTCTCTTATTCTACATCATGCATATCTTCATAAGGAATTCAAAAAGATTGTTTTCAATTTCCTCTTCTTTATGTTTCATCTTTTTTTTTTTTTTTTTTTTTTTTTTTTTTTTTGAATTCACCATTTTTGGATTTACTTTCTTTGATTTGCAGGAGATATTCATGGTCATTATTCAAACCTTCTTCAAGTTTTTGAAATTGGTGGTTATCCACCTGCATCAAACTACTTGTTTCTTGGGAATTATATTGACTACGGTAAGCACAACGTTGAAACCATTTGTCTTCTTCTTGCATACAAGATCAAATATCCAGTAAACTTCTTTCTTCTTAGAGGCAATCATGAATGTACCTACATGAGTCGCATATATGGGTTCTATGACGAGTGTCGGAGGAGATTTAACGTACGAATTTGGAAGACTTTTATTGATTGCTTCAACTGCTTGCCCATAGCTTCTATTGTTGATGACAAGATCTTGTGTGCATGGAGGATTGTCTCCAGACTTGAATAGCCTGGATCAAATTAAGAATATAACTCGTCCAATTGATGTGCCCGATACTGGTGTCCTCTGTGATCTGCTATGGGCTGATCCTGATTTAGGTATCAAAGGTTGGGGAATGAACGATAGAGGTATCTCCTACACGTTTGGTGCTGATATAGTTTCTGAATTCCTTCTGAAGTTTGAAATTGATCTCTTCTGTAGAGGTCACCAGGTAAAAGAAATTGATCTCTTCTTAGATGTGTATTTAACACTATAGCTGATTTAGTTAAAATTTAAAATATAAGCTACAGAATTCACAGCGAAGTAAAATTGTACTGCACTTTCTTAGTTCTCGACACAAGGACTACAGTTTGTCTTTGTAATACTACCTTACATAGCTAATTATATCATATTATGTACAATGTGACTCGGTCACTTTGTGGGCGTAAGGATTATTTTTATTTTTATTTGTTTCTATTTATTAGTTTCTTTGACTTTAGTAGTTTTCTGAACTAAGTAGTAAACTTTTATAGTCTGAATTTAAAACTAAGTCTAAAGCTCTCTATATATACCTAATATTGGGGATTGAGAGGTAAGAGTGAAAAGAGAGACATTGTGAGTGTTGTACTGAATTCACCTACATTAGTGAAATCTTCGTCTCATGTGAACGTAGGCGGATCTTCGTTGAACCACGTAAATTTGTGTGCATTCTTCTTGTTGCTTTGATTTGCATTTATGTGTGTGTATGTTTGTATGTTTGTTCTGTTGCGTGAGTCTCTACATATCAATTCTCTTTAATACAGTTTTATAGCTCAAATATTTGTTCGAATCTACAATTTTTAGTATGAAACTCATATGAATCTATGATATGATTTTACTGTTGCTTAGTTGACTTAGTATGTTAACTGTTTATGTTCCATTTTATTGGATGAGTCTGGTTATATTCTCTTACTTTATATACCTACTTGACTGCATCGTATTCCAAGACATTTATGCATTATTTGCAATTGGTTCCTTCCATACATTTCTTGGAGAAGTTGAATTATGTTTTGCATTGCAAGCCTTTCGATCATGTTAGGAACTTTTTTGAAAAAAAAAATCTTGTGTTTTTCTTACCTCTACCACTGCTTCAGGTTGTGGAAGATGGCTACGAGTTCTTTGGAGAAAGGCAGCTGGTTACCGTATTCTCTGCCCCAAATTTTCGCGGGGAATTTGACAATGCGGGTGCGATGATGATAGTAGATGAATCATTAATGTGTTCATTTCACATTCTTAAACCAGCTCAAAAGAAATTCAGTTTATTCAACAAAATTTCGGGACCAGGCATTCCACCTAATGAGGATGTGTTGGGATCAAGAACAACACTACCTGATGAGAATGAGCCAAGAACTTGCACACCAGCTAATGAGAATGTTTTGGGATCAGAAACAGCACCAACACCTGCAATTTCATCTGATGATAATGTGGCAAGAGCTACAACATCACCTTCTGATGCCCCTAATTTCAACAATGACGACGAGGCCTCCGCATCCTCGGAGACGAGTGTAGATGATGCAATATTATGTTCATTTCAGATTCAAATTCAGATTCGTAACCCTTTGGCTAAGAAGAAAGGGAAGGTGAGATTTGGCAACAGCTCAGATCAGAAACTAGGACCACTTCGTAAGGAACAAAAACAATAGATCGTTCAATTATGAGAAACTGAGAATGCTACAAAAATTGAAAACACTATATTAATTACTATAAATCACTGTTACATTAACTTTTAATATTAATAAATCAAAACAATACACTTTTTTAATAAAATTATAAATTTGATGCGGTCAGAACACTTGACACATCAAATTTTTACTAAAAACGCGATGACCCTGTGTCCCTTGGATCCACGTTTACCCCTAGCCGTGCTCTTACTAGAAATTATCCTCTTACCACATTATATTTCACAAAAGTTGGCCTTTGTATATTCTTGAAATGAAAATTGTAAAAATTATGTAAATGAATGCTTATTTATATATATGATATTGCAATTGAGGAAAATCAATGGTGTATTATATTCTTCTATTGGATGGGGATGGAGAAGGGATATAACTCGGCTCTAAAGTGTCACCTGACTTTAGTATATAATCCAATCTTATCTAATCTATCAACATAAGAGTTGTAAGCATCTCTGATTTTTAGAAACTTAAATCTAAGTTTATTGTTTGGAAAATATTAGTTAAACTTGGGAGTAATTTTATTATTATTATTATTATTATTGAATCTAAGTAAAGTCGTGAAGATGATTTTTTTAAAAGAGTAATGCATGTTATATGTATGGTGGGTGTCAACATCATTTTTTGAACTCTAATACCTAGCTTCTCTTGAATGTTTTTAAAATACGTATATATTAGAAAATATTGCGTAATACACATATATTTTAAAACATCTAATAGAATTATGTGTCAATGTCGAAAAATAAAGTTTACAATTCATGTATAAGAATCAATTTTCTAATTTTTTACTTTTTTTTAGCTTGTATCACAATTTTTAAATCTCAACGTTCTCTAATTATTTAAAATTATTTATTTTAACAAGAAATAATAATTTAAGGGTGCGTTTGGCCGTTAAAGAAATTCTTTTTTAAAAAATAATATTTTTTTGAGAAAATTTTCTCATGATTTTCTATTTTTTATTTATTTTTACTATTGATATTGAAATATCTAGCGACGCGTTTATATTGCACGTCAACACATTGACGAATCCGCAGTACTATTCTAGCTGGATGTTTGACTTGGAGAAGTAACATCGAAAGCTGCCGGATTTGCTCAGCAGAAGCAAAGAAGAAGAAGAAGAAGAAGAAGAAGCTTTGTGTTCGATTGTACTTGTTCTTCTTTATCTGGAATCGATTTGAGATTGTGAAGTAACGGTGGCGATGGATTGTGCTGTTGTGGATGATATCATACGAAGGCTTCTTGATGCTAGAAATGGCCGAACGGTAAGGCTAGTGTCCCTCACAGAATCGGAAATTCGGCAGCTTTGTCTTCATGCCAGGAATATTTTCTTGAGTCAGCCTTGTTTACTCGAGCTCGAAGCTCCCTTGAAAATTTGCGGTAAATAGCCAAAAAAAATAAAATTTGTTCAACAATCAGGCAATTTCTTTGAATTCTATACTGTTATTTGCTTGATTTCTTATTTAATTTTCGTATGAATTGAATATTATTTGCTTTTTCTTGTGGTGTTAATATTGATTTTACTGTTCAAATAAGCTTGGATTTGTTAAGAAATGTA